>CM062820.1:600951675-601208407 GCA_031772625.1 Pinus tabuliformis
AAGGGTAAAGTCTCCGCATTTTGTGGTCGTGGAGCACAAAGATGTAAAAATGTCAAAAAGGGTTTCCGCCCCTTCTTTTATGTAACTTGTGTCAGCTTTAGGAGATCTACCCATGGTTTGTGGACCATGGGATTGTATAAAAAGGAGAGTCTTAAAAGAGTCTAAGGCAGTTCTTGGTATGTTTTGAGTCATTAATGAATGTAATGGGTCTGTTAGAGCTAAGAGCGAAGAGTCTTAGCATAGGAAGGAGGCTCTGCAGCTGTGTGCGCAGAGGCCTTGGGTAAATGTCCGCAGCTAAGTACGCAAACCCCTGCAGCTATGTGCACAGGGCAGTTAGATTCTGTAAAGGAGATCTGAAGCATCAATAAAGAGAATTATTCTGTTATTATCTGTGTATGATCTATTTTATTTCTGTTATAAATGCATGTGATTATGTTATGATGAATACTCAGTTTATGTCGTAATGTTGTATTGATGTGCGAATCCATATGTTTTGCTTTGTTATATGAACGCAAGTAAGAATATCTGTTTACACGAAGATCATCTTAATGCATGTTGAAGTTATCAGATACTTAAGCTAATCTGGGTAAATACAGAAGTAAGAGTAATTACAGAGGCACGTAAGTGTCTGATTCACCTATCTAGGGTATGCGAAGGATAGTCGTAGACCTTCGCGGAGGTCTAGAGGACGTCTAAGAGAGTATATCGATAAGCCCTAAAATTCTTATCGACCTGCATGAAGGAAGTTTTAGGGTATAAAATGACATCACTACCATCTTTGGGTGCGGAAACTTGGTTCCTGCATCCCCCCATACTGCTTCGGGTGAGACTTCAGTCCACGCTCCGTGGATTGATGCCGAAAGGGCCAGTAGTGTAGGGATTTGCTTGGCTAATTAATGTTGAACCTGGGTCAGGGCCCACTAAGCCAACACCTACTACATGCAAACTCTATACACTCGAAATAGTATATAATAAAATTGCAATTGTGCCTTCTCCTCTGCATCACTAGGCAATTCAAATTACATGCATGGCTAGGGCTATTTTTAGTAAATTGACTAGTTAACTGGGAGTTCAACGAGTTAACAATATTTACAACTACTCAATTGAAATCATATTGACTCTATTCTAGACTAGAGCTCAACTAATGAATTTCACTATAGATAACACCTCTAAATAGTTAGATCTTAGCCACCAACTAGTGCACAACTCTATTACTATCCCGCCACTTGAATTGATAGACTTAATTGAGTGATTTGGCCATGTCACTCTTGCTAATTGCCTGCCAATCATCCTACTGAAGTGGAAATTCAAATTTCTTCATTTGACAAAGGCACAAATCAAATCAAGCCTTTTCTTGCTTCAATTTAACACATCACGATAGGTTATCAAGTTGAAGGATTGAGTCTCACATTGAATTTAGTCTAAGATTGAGTTCAAGAGGTAGTCATGAGGAATAGAGTTATGAAGTGTTGATATTATGAAGATAGTTGATTTCCCAGGTGTTATGAGGTCATTGAGCTTCTTAAAAGTAACCATTCAAGTTTAAGACTCTAGGTGAAAATAATTACCTTTATTCTACATGGTTACATATAACATTCCCACCCCTTCCGTATAACTTAATTGAATTAGTACGTTTCTATATAAAATATTTATAAATTTTAAAATATATTTAACATCAATACAACAATCAACATAACACAATTATATTAGATTTTTGTATTATACATAAATTGTTTTTCACTTTCACATAACATAATTGAATTAGTACACTTCTATAGAAAATATTTATAAATTTTAAAACATATTTAATATAGATACAACAATCAACCTAATACAATTATATTAGATTCTTGTATTATACCTAAGTTGTTTTGCACTTGTGTATATTAAGCTCATCATAATTTATATAAAATCTATTGAAAAATAAAATAAAATATTATATAAACTCAAATATGAGTACAAAATTATTAAGAGAATTCATATTAGAATAAGATTGTGCGTTAAAACTTGATTATTTAAAAATAATTATGGGATAATAGCAATTTTAAATATAAATGGTTGTAAGCTATAGACCATGATTCAAGTGACTCTAACACAATAATTTTGGCCCCCTTATTTCAATAGTGAATTGTAAGAAAGTGTTGGAGTAGGATTATTAACACAAGGAAGGGTGTTGCATTAAGCGATCAACATAGTACAATTATATTAGATTCTTGTATTATACCTAAGTTGTTTTGCACTTGTGTATATTGAGCTCATCATAATTTATATAAAAATTTATGGAAAAAAAATTAAAATATTATATAAACTCAAGTATGAGTACAAAATTATTAAGAGAATTCATATTAGAATAAGATTCTGCTTTAAGACTGATCATAATTTATATAAAATTTATGGAAAAAAAAAAATTAAAATATTATATAAACTCAAATATGAGTACAAAATTATTAAGAGAATTCATATTAGAATAAGATTGTGCGTTAAGATTTGATCATAATATGAGTACAAAATTATTAAGAGAATTCATATTAAAATAATATAAGTACAAAATTATTAAGAGAATTCATATTAAAATAAGATTGTGCGTTAAGACTTGATCATAATTTATATAAAATTTATGGAAAAAAAAAATTAAAATACTATATAAACTCAAATATGAATACAAAATTATTAAGAGAATTCATATTAGAATAAGATTGTGCGTTAAGACTTGATTATTTAAAAATAATTATAAGATAATAGCTATTTTAGATATAAATTATTGTAAGCTATAGGTCATGATTCAAGTCACTCTAACACAATAATTTTAATAAACAATAATTTTGTTTGCCACGTAATTTTAATAGTGAATTGTAAAATTGTAAAAAAGTGCTGGAGTAGGGTTATTAACACAAGGAAGGGTGTTGCATTAAGCGATCACACTCTCAATAATGCAATAGGAATAACAAAAATGTAACTAACTATAAATGGTCATTTATTGGAATTACTTTTTAGTAATTAGTACATTTTAATAATATTTTCTATGTGTGACAATATCTTATGTGGTGAATAAGATCTGATTTTCCTCTAGTAAAATTACAATTTAATAGTGACTTGTATTCAAGTGCTATTACAATTTAATGGTGAACTGTATTCAAGTGCCATTACAATTTAATAGTGAACTGTATTCAAGTGAACTGTATTCAAGTGCCATTACAATTTAATAGTGAACTGTATTCAAGTGCCAACGTAGGGTTATTTAACATTGGGAAGGGTGTTATATTAAATAATCACTCTATGAATACTACAGTAAGATTAAGACAAGAGTAACTAATTAACCAGATAATAGCATTTATAGGAATTATTATTTTTTTTAGTAATTAGTATATTTTACTAATATTTTCTTTATGAGAAATGTTTTATGTGGTTAATAAGATTATATATTCTTTTATATTTGAGTTTGTTTGATAAATTTAGTAGAATGATTAATATTCTGGTTTTTTTATATAAATACAAATTAATTTAATAATTTTTTTTTATAAAGATTGATTTGCGAATTTGAACTGAATTAAATTAGATTTAATATATATATTTATAAATATATATATATTTTGATTTTCGAATTAAAATATAGAAAGCATATATATATGTTTTTATTATGTTGAAATATTTTTTGTGCTAGAGTTAAAGTGAGGTTTATGAATTTTTATTATGTTTGAAATATTTTCGTGTAAGAGTTAAAATGAGGCTTATGAAAAATATAATAATGAGAAATTAAATTATGGAATTGTGCTTAATATTAAATATTTTGGGAAAATATTTTGAAACATTATATTGAATGGTAGTTTGATTGTAGAAATACAATTATTGTGGTTAAATATATAGAAATTAATTTATAGGATGATGAAAATATCTATTTAATTATAAAGTTTTGTAATAAATGTGTAAACAAAATTCTTGTGGATGACTTTATTGTGTTTGGGTACATTGAACTAATGAGTTCATCGAGACTTCATCAATAATTCACTTTAGTCATAGTTGTTGGCTCCCCGTTAATGGCGGTGTAGAAGGTCAACGCTCTCCATGTGTTTCATGGCATGTGCTTAAATCTAGCGATGTGTCTGTTTACTAACACCTGTGGGTTTTGGTGTAATGGCAATCGTGACTCCAACAAGTGGTATCAAAGCCAGAGGTCTCGAGTTCGAAACACACTGGGCTCGCGTTGGGGGGGAGATTGTTGGCTCCCTGTTAATGGCGGTGTAGAAGGTCAACACTCCCCGTGTGTTTGTGGCATGTACTTAAATCTAGCGATGTGTCTGTTTACTAACACCTGCGAGTTTTGGTGTAACGACAATCGTGACTTCAACAATAGTTTGAAACTTTTTCATACATCATTAGAGGAACATATAACCACTTTTCATTCACTACTAGACCTTCCCTACCATTTGGGATCATCACCTATTTTTAACATTTTCTATTTTTAATACGGGTGAAGCATAGGATAACACGTGACCGTGGCTAATAAATGAATGGGCTATGACATGGCTATTTCCACTCCATTATTGTTCATTTCCTTATCCCTAAGGTCCAATACAAATTCCTCTCTTATTTCTAAAGATAACCTACCTAACCACCTTATCCACTCACCTACCTACCTTATCTATTGACTTTCAGTCTTATTTTTGGAGTTTGCATGGGTAGTTATTGCATGTGAGGATTATTACATCAATTCTAACTTATTTTCAACTCCACTTACAAGTATTTAACCCTATCATTATATATTTTTCTAATTTAGGGTCTCCCACTCCATTTTTTTACTTACTAGCTATTCTAGGAATGCTAACTAGTTGAGTGCATGCACAAGGGAACCCCAACCTAATTTGAATTTCCTTTCCTTGATCAAGATACTATTTTTGTATTCATGTTCAACAATAATATCATATCAAAGTTTCATGAATAATTCAAATTGTATTTTTGGTTATATAAACAAAAATTAACTAATGATTTTTTTTACAAGGATTGATTTGTAGGCCCAACTATCTCTCTCTTTCGAGTTGGACCTATGAATCAATCCTTGTAAAAAAAATAATTAGTTAATTTTTGTTTATATAAAATTACTCATCTTCCTCATTGATCCTCACTTGATGATATCCTGACCTCAAGTCGACCTTGGAGAAGACTACTGCTCCCCGCAACTTATCAAAGAGGTCATCAATACGTGGCCATGGATATTTTTTCTTTATGTTAAACACACAAGAATAGTGGACAACCAAATAGGATAAACATGAATACATTTCTATTAACAAAGATGCACATTAATATTACATTCTTTTGACCCTTGGTCTTCATATACCAAGTGGTCTCTTGGACTCCAGTGATTGTTCACATTCCACACCAACCCTTAGCGGATTAGGTGTCCAACATTCCTCCCCTTAATCCGAAGGGGTATATATGAATCGAAGAAGAGATCTCTAATACAAAAATACAATAATGCATGAAGACAATAAGCTAAATGTTTTCTTTGAGACAATGGCATAAGGTGGGAGAACTCAAGGTCTCAACCGATGATGGTTTAAAGATTACCATCAACACTGAAATGCTTAGTGCAGTTCTCGGAACTCTTCCCAATATCACAAAAAGATGAAATCTTCTGCTAGAGGAAGTGTCCCTAATGCTTTGGAGAGGGAGACCTTCAACCTGGAAAAAGGGAGGTCTATAACCTGTAGTGGTTTAAGGAAGGCCACCAGCCAAAGGAACACTTAGTGTGATCCATGGAACTCTTCCAAATTTGGCAAGAAGTTGAAGTATTATGCTAGAGGAAGTGCTCCTTAATGCTTCAGAGAGGGATACCTTCAACCTAGAAAAAGGGAGGCCTGCAACCTGTGGTGGTTTAAGGAAGGCCATCAACAAAATGCATGCTTAGGGGCATCTGTGTATCTATCTACAACTATGAATCTGGGTATGCTTGTCTCTGGTTGAAGGCTCAGGGAGCAAGTTCAGGTTGTGGCTCAAGATCGCTTGATTCATCTTCAAAACTTTTATATGACCATCACTTCCCCCCTATCAAATACAAGGTGAGAAGACAAAGAGAAATCAACTTCAAGACTTTTCAATACTCTAGAAGAAATTATGACATGTGACTGAAATATCTTCTTGGATGTTGAAAAGCATCGCCAAGAAGTGATCCATACAAGGTGAATCTTTGTTCTTGTAGGAGGAGGTTTGTTTTTTATACATCCATATGAAGAATGAGTTTGCTGATCACAATGCTTGCACGAGTGAAGATCAAAACAATGATATTTCACATGGCCAACTTGGTCACAATGTTGGCATTTCACAATCTATTGTTGTGGATGATGAGAAAGAACTGGTGAAGATGAACTGCCATAAAGAAACCCGACACTTTGAAATTGAATGGGCTTGGAAAAGTATGGAGTATTAAGGGAAACCTGCTTGTCATATCCAAGACCAACTTTATTTCTATTGTTGTTAATATCTTCCCAGGATCTTATGATGGATTTGGGAACTGGAGGCTGAATCTCTGCATTTGCATGCAAATTTCCCCTGAAATGGGCACATGATGGGAGTCAACCTCAATTTTACTGATTTGACCACTTTCTGGCAGCTAATGGGAGTCTGTCTTGAACTCAAATAGAGAATTTTCCTGAACAAAGACAAATTCAAAATGATGAATATGCTTCTCTAACTCGTCTTGCTATAGCTGAGATTCAAGATGCAAAATTTCTATCTTATCTTGTGCATTTTGTAGACATGTTTGAATGTCAGCAAGAGTGGTTTTGCTGATTTTGACTGTGTTTTCAACAGTGGACACGATTAGAGTTCTCAATAAATCTAATAATCCATGAATTTTCATCATTATTCAAACAACTCAAGTCAAAAAATGGCCACAAATGTACTTGTAAAGGCATATAGCTAGCAATGCAATATTCTTCAGAATTAAAAGTTCCCAATGATAAGAGGTAAATCCAATTAATCAATAATCCTTTACAGGCAATAAATATTGTCCTTGAAAAATGTTTCTTCTCTGTGTTTGCTGTCAAATAAATTCCTCAACAAAAGATGGACTTGAAAAAAAGACACTTCTCTACTCTATGTCAACAAACAACAAGTTAATTGGAAGATTTCAAGTTCATTCCAACACGCAATCTAGCTTCAGGGCTTGATAAACGTAAGGGGATTCGTTCAAACTCAACAACTTCCTTCTTCTATGTCATTGCAGGAATTTTCTCATCACCATCAACGATATGAGTTCATGCATATGTACCACATAGTCTTGGTGAGTTTCAATTATACTATCTACAGGAGATATAATACTCAAAGTCGCATTTGAGAAGGTTTCACGATGTTCCAGCAGCATCAATCACCCTTCCTCTTGGATGATAGAGTGATCACCCCATTTTGTACGCTATGATGCTCAGGTAGTTCAATGATGAACTAACACAGTTTTGTGAGGGCTTCTGATTTACAATAGGAGCATGACCCACTCATAATAGCTTCAAAAAATTATGTCTGCCTTTATGCAAGCCAATCAACTCACAACAACAAGTTCAAATGGGGCCCACATGTTATCTCAATGGGATGTTCACAAACAAAAACACACCGTCCCGATCATAGCGCACCTATTTTAGAAAAAGGACATACCAGGAGAAACTATATACTTCTCATCAATCCTAGTGATAGTCCAGCCACTATTCTTCTTGGGAAGACAGACACTAAGATAAATGATGGTCTCTTCTGATATTATGATCCAGATTAAGCTGTTTTAGCCTTGTGTTTGTGAGAGGGAAGGCATGACAAGGGCCAATTTTTGGTGCAAGTCAGTGGTCTTAAGAATATAACCTAATCATCAGAAGAGAATGAGAACGATGTTCGCCCCATCCTAAATGAAAGATATGTGATTGTTGTGAAGATAAATCCCCTCTGCGGATAGAGGCGATCTCTCTAATGGAATGAGTGGGTCTAGAAACAAACTAAACAAAATAATGTAGACTTTCCTAGCTTATGTTTAAAAATGCACAGAGAGAGAGAAGCCTACCTCGCTCTGATGCTAATTGCTCAATCCTTTGATGATGACTTTGATCCCTTAGCTTCCAGGCTCGCTCCTTGCTTGTTCCTTACATCTGAGTACCTACAAGAGAGATCAAAGGACAATACAAGATACAAGAGCATACATAGTATATATCAAACATAAACTACTCAATAGATCAAGGAGTATCAAGCTAAATGCATAAATATTTAGACATTTATGGAAAGTGAACATCAGATGTATATATTAATGAATAAAAAAGGGAAGCATACAACCATTGCCTTGATGTTGGAGACCTCCTTTTGGTGGATGTCCAAGTCCAAGCCAAGACTCTTCAAGCACTCCTTATCTTAGTTAGTGTTAGGATATTCCGACACATAGGAAATAGTTAAGTTCAACTTGGTCTAGTATAGAGTTAGGTAAGTGTGTTTCTTTACCGTTGTACATTTTGTAACTTACAATCCGACGGTCACGATATGTAGTGATCCGACGGTTCACTCTCTCCTCGGTATTACCGACACTTGATCTGTGGCTTGACACTCGATTGGTCCATGAGTTCTATTTAAAGCGCATGGAGGGTCATTGTTCGAGTAATCCGTCTATGAGAGAAAGCTTATGTAAATTTTCATTCTTTGATTAATAAATTGCCTGAAGTGGCCACGTTGGCTCAGGCCGTGGACTGTTTCCCTCTTTGAGGGTTTTAACCACGTCAAAAATACTGGTGTATTGATTTGAGATCTGGTTGTGAGCAGTGTCCTTTTGGTGTTCTTTCTGAGGAACTTACCCTGTAAATTCCTACATGGTATCAGAGCTATTTGAGGGCCGCGTCCGTTGGTGATCCAAATCTAAAGCCGGTAGAACTGCATGTGGCTTTCGTTTCCTAGATCTACTGTTTCTGACTGCTTTCGGGTCGAGAGGACTGCTCTGTTGTGTTCGGAGCATCTGTTCCAGTGAGGAACCCCTTTCGTTTCACGCGAAAAGGTTTCCGGTAGCCCTATCTGCGTCATTTTTAAGATCTGGAGGTATACAGTGTTTATCTGCAGTTTACTGTTATTTTCTCTCTGGTTATTTCGGTTTCTGTTTATTTAGATTTTTTTAATTACCGGATCTATACCTTTCATTTCTGCGTATGCTCTTTGCCCTGCGACTCTGTGCGATCTGGGCAAATTAGAAACATAAAGGAAGTTTTTTTTCTCATGCGTATGCTCTTTTCCCTACACCTTAGTGTGATCTTGGAAAATCAGAAACATTGAGAAAAATATTTAGTTTCCGGCTAAAGCTAACTTCGAGCCGTAAGGTCCGTTTTTCTTTGCATATTCGTGTTGGGTTTTGTGTTTTTGTTTTGTAGGAAAAAAGAGCTTTCTGAAGGCAAGCACGCAACCCAAGCCCCCCCCTCCCCTCCCCTCTCTCTCTCTCTCTCTCTCAAATTTTTTGTATAGCTCAATTGGTTCAAAGCTATTTTAAGAGAGTAGAGGTCTTGGGTTCAAATCTCCATTTTGTGGGGGCGTTTTTTTTCATTCTCGCACATTCGCGCACTTTGCCGGCAACTTCAACAATTTTTTTTCAAAAAGCCATAACTTCTTCATTCGGAAGCCTTTTTCAGAGCCATTTTTTTTAAAACAGCCTAATTTTTCGAGATCTATCCATTGGAACACTTACTTTCAGCATCTTCAGCTTCAGTTTTTTAAAAAATGGAAAGTCCATACCAAGTCATTCTTGACAGCACTAACTACTTCCAATGGATATCCTACATAGAAGATTTACTTAGAAGTAAAGGTCTCTACAGAATAGCCACAGGCCAAGAGAAGAAACCAAAAGATGAAGACAAGGCTGCAAAATGGGAAAATAGACAAGATCAAGCATGTGGTTTGATAGGGATGTCTATTTCGCCTGATCTTAGATTCCATATTGCAGAACTTGATACTCCTCATGAAGCATTGGAACAAATCATTAAAGTTTTTGCGATTAAAAATGAAATTAGAGCCCATCAACTTGAAAATGAGTTGCTTACATTGGATCCTAATAATTTTTCTTGCATTGAAGATTTCTTGTCCAAATTCAAGACCCTTAGATATCTCTTGGAAGATGTTAAGGTTAAGAAAGAAGATAGTAACCTTATTTATTCCATCCTTACTAAGTTGGGACCAGCCTACTCTGTATTTGTTTCCACCTTCCATTCTACAAGGGAAGCTTTCATTTGTCAAGGAAAAGACTACAAGGCCCCTTCCTTTGACTCTTTTTGTGATTCTTTAATAAGAGAACAAGAAAAACTCTTACACCTTGGTCTTCTTAATCTTGGAAACTCTTCCAAGAAAGCGTTAGCCGCCCAGCAGCAACCAAATTCAAAGAATCCTAAGAAGTCATATCCTAAAAAGAATGGTCCTAAACCAAACAAGGGTCCTAAGCAAACTCACCCTCAAAATGAAAGATCATTTCAGCAAAATGATAAGACCAATAAAAACAAATGGAAGAAGACTGATAGACATTGTAACTTTTGTAATCGAGATGGCCACTTAGAATCTAAATGTTTTAAGAAGATGGAAGCCTTAGAAGCCGCAATGAAGAAACATAACATCCATGTGGAGCATTCTTCAACTTCAACTTCAACTTCATCTTCAGGAATGGCACTTTCTGCATGTCGTTGTCAATCATCTCAGTCTGGTTATGCATTAAATGTATCTTCTTCTTCTCATTCTCATGAGTGGCTCATTGATTCTGGAGCCTCTTATCACATGGCCAAAAACAAAGCCATGTTTTCTTCTTTAAATGATTGTAACACCAAAAATATATATGTTGGTGATGATAGATCTCTTAATGTTGTAGGGACTGGAACTGTTCATCTAGACAATGGTCAGTTTAATGATGTATTATGTGTTCCAACCTTATCCTGCAACCTTCTATCTGTATATCAGATAACTCATTCAGGTGAAGGTAAAATTGTTGAATTTTCACCTCATGATGTTGTAATCAAGGATCTAAGAGATCCTAAACAGATTCTAGCTACTGGTATTGCTGATGATTCCACAAGGTTGTATAAGTTTCACAACTTTGGGTCATCAAATCTTCCCTCAGTATTTGTTGCTCATAATGATGAAGTGAGCAAACTTTGGCATGAGCGATTTGGTCACTTAAACTATCGCTCCCTTCAGCATCTATGTAAAGAAAATATGGTGACAGGTCTTCCTATGGTATCTTGCAGAGTTGGTGTTTGTTCCGGATGTGTACTCAGAAAACATCATCGGGACAGTTTTGAAAAACGTGCCTCTTGGCACGCCTCAGCCCCTTTACAGCTTGTGCACAGTGATTTATGTGGTCCACTTCCTGTTGCTTCATTCTCTGGCTGCAAGTATTTCTTAATTTTCATTGATGATTTTTCCAGACGCACTTGGGTATACTTCTCAAAACTCAAGAGCGAAGTATTTAACACTTTTTTGGTGTTCAAAGCCTTTGTTGAAAAACAATCTCGACATCAAATTCTTAAGCTAAGAACTGATAATGGTGGAGAATATGTTAAAAACACATTCATCAACTTTTGCACCGAAAATGGAATTCAAATGCAACATACTGTTCCATACACTCCACAACAAAATGGTGTAGCTGAAAGGAAAAATCGCACCTTAAAGGAAATGGCTAATTGTATGCTGCAATCTAAAGGACTCAGTCTTAGTTTTTGGGCCGAAGCAATTAATTGTGCAAATTATATAATAAATCACACTCCTACTAAGGTTCTAAAGAATATCACTCTAGAAGAAGCTTGGAGTTCCATTAAACCAGATGTAAGTCACTTTCGTGTTTTTGGAAGTGAAGCATGGGCCCATATTCCAGATGAAAAGCATAAAGCTTTAGAACCTAAGAGTGAGAAATGTACTTTTGTTGGATATTCCGAAGATGTAAAAGGTTATAGACTTATTCCATTTAAGTCCAAAAATGTTATCATTAGAAGAGATGTAAAATTTGATGAAAATAAATCGGCCTGCGAGCCTAGTCCGGCGGATGTGCCACCTCTTCCTATCTCTTCTACTTTTGAAAACATTTCTTCTTCAGATGATGAAAGTGAGGATGACAATCCTCCCCCACCTTCTCAGGATCCTCAACTTCCAAGATGGGTCCATGCTACTCGGGATGCAGCAGGTGATCTTGCTGGTGATCCTACAGATCAACGACATACACGTTCTCAGTTTGAAAAAGCCTCTTCTTTACTGGCTCAAGCTCCAGTAAATCATGATCCTGACACTTTTGCAGAAGCTTCAGGCCATCCACATTGGGAAGCAGCTATGAATGAAGAATATCATTCATTGTTGGAAAATGATACATGGGATCTTGTTCCTCTACCAAAGGGATGCAAACTTGTTAGATGTAAATGGGTTTACAGAACCAAGTATGGACTAGATGGGAAATTTGATAAACATAAAGCTCGTCTTGTTGCTAAGGGCTTTTCACAGGTTGAAGGCATTGACTACACTGAAACCTTCTCCCCTATTGCCAAAATGAACTCTATCCGCCTTGTTCTTTCCCTTGCTGCCTCTTTAAAATGGGAAGTCCATCAGATGGATGTTAAATCTGCCTTCTTGCATGGGGACTTGCATGAAGAAATCTATATGGAACAACCCATTGGCTTCATCCAAACAGACTCCAGCCTTGTATGTCGACTTAAGAAATCTCTTTATGGTCTCAAGCAAGCTCCTCGGGCTTGGTATGCCAAAATGGATAGCTTTCTTTTAGAATCTGGCTTTTCTAGGTGTTATTCTGACAATACTGTCTACACCAAGAAAGTGGGCAACTCTCTTATCATCCTTGTTCTTTATGTTGATGATCTTATTCTTACTGGTAAGGATCCCAACCTTATAAACCATGTGAAGTCCAGCCTTAAAAAGAAATTTGAAATGATAGACTTAGGACACTTACACTATTTTCTCGGTCTTCAAGTCTTGCAATCCAAGGAGGGTATTTCCCTTTCCCAGTCCAAGTATGCTTGTGATATTCTTCGTCATTTTCACATGGAAGACTGTAAGCCAGCCCCTTCTCCCTTTCAGTCTGGAGTCAAACTTTCAGTCTTTTGTACTTCTCCTGAAGTTGATGCTACCTTATACCGTCAAGTTGTAGGAAAACTCTTGTATTTAACCCATACTCGTCCTGACCTTTCCTTTGTTGTTGGCCTTGTTGCTCGTTTTATGCAAAACCCCCGTGAAAGTCATTGGAAAGCAGCTAAAAGAATACTTCGTTATGTTCGAGGTACAGTACAGTTTGGGATTCATTACAGTGCCAAAGCAGCTCCTCTATTAGTTGGTTTCACTGATTCTGATTGGGCTGGTGACCCTGATGATCGGAAGTCTACTGCTAGTTATGTCTTCACTCTTGGTTCAGGACCTATTACATGGGCTTGTAAGAAATAAGCTGCCATTTCTCTTTCGTCAGTAGAAGCAGAGTATCGTGGTGTCGTGGAAGCTAGTAAGGAAGCCTTGTGGCTTCGTCAGATCCTATCAGAGTTTGGCTTTGAGTAGCAGCATCCAACCATACTTTGGTGTGATAATCAAAGTGCCATTTAGCTATGCAAAGATCCAGTCCGGCATCAGCGCAGCAAACACATTGAACTACACATGCACTTCATCAGAAAGCTCATTCATGACCATGTTCTTGAAGTGCAATATTGTTCAACAGATGATCAGGTTGCAGACATCTTCACAAAGGCTCTCACAGAGGCGAAGTTCACTAAACTTCGATATATGATTGGAGTTCAGGAAGTTGTCACTAAGGGGGGATAGGCTCTAGTGCCTCCTTCCTTCTCCTATTGTGTCATATTTGTAAATCCTTCAATCCTATCCCAAGTTGTTCTTAAGGGGGGATGTTAGGATATTCCGACACATAGGAAATAGTTAAGTTCAACTTGGTCTAGTATAGAGTTAGGTATAGAGTTAGGTAAAGTGTGTTTCTTTACCGTTGTACATTTTGTAACTTACAATCCGACGGTCACGATATGTAGTGATCCGACGGTTCACTCTCTCCTCGGTATTACCGACACTTGATCCGTGGCTTGACACCCGCTTGGTCCATGAGTTCTATTTAAAGCGCATGGAGGGTCATTGTTCGAGTAATCCGTCTATGAGAGAAAGCTTATGTAAATTTTCATTCTTTGATTAATAAATTGCCTGAAGTGGCCACATTGGCTCAGGCCGTGGACTGTTTCCCTCTTTGAGGGTTTTAACCACGTCAAAAATACTGGTGTATTGATTTGAGATCTGGTTGTGAGCGGTGTCCTTTTGGTGTTCTTTCTGAGGAACTTACCCTGTAAATTCCTACAGTTAGATGGGCATCATTTAGGCATAATCTCAACATAGGAATGCATGCAATCAATGACCAACCATTTCGGGATGGAGGGGATTTGATTTATAGGAAGGGAGAAGGAGTTAGGGATCCACAAAAGAGGGAGGAAGGTCCACATCTCAAGGGGAAGGCCCTCAAAGGTAGGATAAAGAGCTCCAAATGGGAGAGCTCGACCATATATCTACCCAAAAACATCCAACTCATTGTTTCTCGAAGTTTCTAGCATACAAAGCTTCTCCTCCATTTTGAGAAAACCTGCCAGAAGAGGTTCAACATGGGTTTCCATATCAAAACCCACACTGGCAGCGCTAGGTAAAAGAATTGCATCTTACCATCAACATGGGTAAGCAGTGGAGCAAAGAGCGATGGTCCTGAAATTTAGGGTTTCAGTAAACCTTCTCCAGAATTGACTCAGGGCAGTTTTTCTTCCATTCTTTAGGGATGTTTCAGTATGTGTTTCATAATGAGTACAATTCACAGTTGTCAAAATTTTGGCACTTCAGGATGTGGAACAGGAAGTGAACAGGAGGTGTGACAAAATACTGTGTAACAGATGCCCCCTAAAGCATGAAGTAATAGCAAGGAGTGATGGGTGAAATTCTTTACAAGTCAAGGCAAGGATGAGAGAAACACCATCAGGAGACCTACAAATCAAGCATATACATATACATATCTAACATCTCTGATATAAACATGCCTAATGATACATGAATAAGCATCTAATAATACATGAATCCATGACATGGGCACAACCATTCGAATAGAAGGGATCATGTGCATGGATCCACGATATGGACATAGACATCCAAATAGAAAGGATCATATATATGGACCCATGGTATGGTCGCAACCATCTGTATAATCATGTGTACAATCATGAATAACTCATAACTCCACGCAACCAGGATTTATCAGATGAAACCCAGGGTCTTGAACTCTGTCCTGATTCGATCAATGTACTAATTCTATCGTGTGAATAGATGTGTCAAAGTCGAACATGATAGAAAACCGCCTGATTACCGGTCAATGATGTAAACCCTTAACAAGTACGAGAGAAACCACTAATAATGACAATGTCTCTCAAGGTACAATTAGCATAGTCCACGAGTGTGAATAATGAAGCTGAAGTCAAACACCGGTACAATCATTTGATCAAAGGCCAATAATGTGAACCTATCGTCGAATGCGAAGAACTTGCCATTGAGGAATGCAAGCTCCAAGGTACTGGAAGGGAGTTTATAGATCATCTTCCTGGATAATGAATTGAAGTCAACAGGAAGTGATCCATTGAAGGAGGGCCATAATGTATCCCACATCATCGACATGAAACAAGAGATGTAGTAGAGTAGGTAAGTTTGATTCAGGACTATGGCAGAAAAGTCGACAGTATAAGAAGTAAAGAATTGCAAATGGGACTTCTCTTGAACATATTGGTGACACAACTCTGGAGTTTGGCAACATTTGACTCAACATAGGATCAGAGGTCATAATGACAATGAAGTATAATCAGACGAGAGGAAAAATGGATTTCCCAAACCCAAGAAGGCAAGTGATGAAGTGAGGATAACCCAAACCTGACACAAGAAATAGATAAGTGTCATGTTCAAGAGCGACATGCTTCCTCTACACAAAATACAAGAGATATTCGCTTCAATTTTCCCCCAGTATTTCTAGCAAGTACCCCATTATTTTTTATCTCAAGCTTGAAGGGGATAACATATGCTTGCCATATAAGTTCATCCTTTGGATGAATCCATCCTAGTAAGTTTAACGAGTCCTAGGAAGGAAAAACTCGGTCTCGTCATGGTGACAAGTCCTGTGTCGTTTAAGTTTTACAAGTCCGACAGAGGGGTAACTCGACATCTTTTTCATGTTTAGAGAGTTTGAAAAAGAGGCAAAAAGGAAACTCCAAAGGTCCCTTTTCATAGATAGTCTCTCGAATCTGAAAAGGTAGAAAACAATATTCAAGAGAACCTCTTAGCCATGTGTGACTAAGGTATTCCTTTTTCGTACATTAGTCTATCTCAGTTTGGAAAAGGGTTAAACTTATACTGAGTAGATGTCTTTTCATTTACTTTTACGAGTTCAAAAAGACAAGTGCTCGACAATATTTTCATATTTTTAGAGTCTGAAAAGAGTTGAAAGAGGACTCCTCCTGGAGGAACGAGTGGTATAAAAAGATAGCAACTGGTTCCGGTTATGATGAAACTACTCAAAACATGTAAAATTCAAGAGGCTAGCTAATAAGACCACTCATTGCAGATGTTCCTCAGACAAGGGTAAAAGAACGAAGTGAAAGCGTATGATTGGCCAAAGAGGTAGTGATGATGGAATGTAAAAACCAAGGCTCATCTAGCAAAAAAAGGTTAATAGAAATGACAATCATGAGAGGTAAGATGAAAATGGTTTCATTTTTTACACAAGATTGAATCATGGTAAACTATGCTTGAGTATACTTGAAGATGGTTTCATTTTTTCAAAAGCTTGAAAAAAAAAAAAAAAAACTATGCTTGGGTTTGGTTTCATTTTTAAACAAGCTTGAAACAAAGATAAACTATGCTTGAGATGAGTTTGCATGCCCCAACATAATGACTCAATTTGAGGTACATGCCCCCAACATAATGACTCAATTCTTGGTACATGCCCCCAAGCTTCATTTCATTCACCTAAGTATACTACTGGTTACTAACAAGTGGATGGAATGAAGGTTAACATTATGATATCAAGTGAAAGATTCGACTGGGATTTTACGAGATATAATCAAAGGCTCGAATTGGAAGGGGATTTGTTTCATTTTTTAATGAGCTTGACACAAGAAAAGAACCATGCTCATGACATCTTGTTTCATTTTTTACCGAGCTTGAAACAAGTAAAGGAATTATGCTCATGGAGACCTATTTCATTTTTAACGAGGTTGACATAGTAAAATAACTATCCTCAAGGGGACCTATTTCATTTTTTAACAAGGTTGAGATGGTAAAATAACTATCCTCATGACCTTGATCATGGGCTATAAGAGACCATGGCTTCTAAGAGGTTCTCATCAGATGGGAGAGAAGCATTGTTGAAGGGATACATGTCAAGGGATCTAATGGAAAGATCAGGTTCCAATGCCCCCAGTACATGACGCGCTATATCACTGACTAGATCATCAGTAGACGCGGAGGCCACATAATAACTTGTGGTGGGGGTGATACCATTTACATAGAAGAACCATTTAGGGAATATGGCCGACTAGGAGGCATATTAGGACCAAAAAATGAAAGTTGATCAATGATCACAATTCTTCCTTCATGGAGGAAACACATCACTCAAAAGAGGGAAGAGACAAGAGCTCCCATGACATAAGCATAGTCATGGCCAAGGAGTAGATTAAAATTCAATAGGCCTTGGACAACCATCACGTCTATATAGATGGTCTTACCTCCCAAAGTAGTAGGATACTTGGGAAGGATACCTAACAGTTGATTCATTCCTCTATTAAAGACAACAGATTCTGGGTGATGGGGACAAGCTGTAGTGAACCTAAAGCTTTCCAAGTAGTGGAGGACAAAATAAGAACAGATGCGCCCTCATCTACGATTGTGCTAGGTATGAACATATTATAAGCCTACACTGTAATCTGAAAGGCACATAAGATGGAAGACGATATTCTGCCAGTTGACTCCAACCAAAAGAAGTGACCAAACTACTCAAAGAGGGTTTCATAGGAAAGTGAGAGATGTCTCCTTGCGCTATGGGAATAGGAGAACTACTCCCATGCACCTTTGAAATGGGAGGATTTCCCTCCAGTTCATTCGAAACCGAAGAAATAAGAAGAACCTGAGTGGTATGAGGTTCCAACTCTATTGGAAAGGTACGGTTAACCGAAGGTGGAGCCAAGTCTACCTTTTTCTCAACCATTGGCTTGTCGAGAATGGACTCACGAGACTCACTTTCAGAGAGATTGGGGTTGACCAAATATAAATTTTGATCAATCACTTGATCAATTGGCTAAGGATCAGGGGAAAGCTTTCGATAACCAACCGGAAGACAAGGCTAAGAAGTTGTAAGGTTTTCCAACTCTTTGGAAGCCTCATCCATAAGAGGACAAAGGTGAATGGGATGATTACCTTCACACAACTTACAGGGAAATTTGACTTTTCCCTTTTTCCCATGGACCTTATTATTACTAGTTGAAGTTTTATCACCAGCATGATCTCTAGAGGCTGATGACAAAGGTTGGTGTGAACATGTGGACCACACTTCTAAGACCTTGGGAATACCAGGACAATTTCGAAGAAGGTGGTCACCCTTACATAACTTGCAAGGGAATTTCACTTTACAAGATTGATTGGAAAGTTTCTAAACATCAATTGCATCAGTAGCATTGACTGCTTGGTTTCCCCCTTGCTTATTTTTCTTCTTCTTCTTTTCCCCCTTCTTCTTCTTCTTCTTAGCTTCCGGGTTGCTAGAATCTAGACTTTTACCAGGTGAATGTTTATTTGGGGTAGCATCGGATGTGCTCTAACCATGAAATTTGGTGGAGAGGTTGGGGCACATGATATCTCCAATACCCAGAAAGGGTTTGGGAAAATTCTAAACAGATTAGGAGATATTAAAATAATTAATATTTTTAATGGAGTCCCTAAGTCTAAACTTAAGGAAAATAAAATATTAATGTGTATTAATATGAATCTGTGTTAGAGTGGTCCAAAAGACATGGATCAAGCCAGATCTAATCTTAGTTGTTGATTAGGGACTTAATCTCAGTCATTGAATCGTCAACAGGAAAAGTATAAGAGGTGGCTTCAGGGTCACTTGGAGAGTACACTAGATGATCAATCATTCTATTATCTAGAGTGGGGTTTGCTAAGAGAGATAGAATCAGTGATCATGAGAGCAGCTGAGAGGCATTGAGTACAGAGAAATAGAGAAGGTAGAAATTGTGCTGGGAGAGCAGTGCAACAGCCAAGGAGGGTGACGCAGAACCAGCAAAGGCTCACATAGGGCCACGTAGAGGCAACCAAGTGTTGCGTAGAGTAGCAGAGGGGCCAGCGCAGCTGACGCAGAGGCTCCCAGAGCTGACGCAGGGCCTCCTGGGGCTGACACAAGCCTAGAAAGGCTGACACAGGGCCAACGTGAGACAGAGAGGGGCTGACACAATCCAGTTTGGGCAGACGTTGGGGTTGGAGGAGAAGTTTTGTGCTGAGGAGCTGCCGGAAGGGTTTTCTGGGTTTCAGCCAGGAGATTTCTCTCAAACTGTGAGGTATAGCTGCTAAGGAAATTCTCTATTAGGTAGGCCTATTACAGTACCCAGATTATACTTTGATATTTCTTAATAAGAAAACACTCAGATAGTTGCACCGGTTTTCCCACATTGGGTTTTTTCGGGGACATTGGTCCAAAAATAATGGTGTCATGTGGTGTGTTTTTTCTTGTTTCTTTAGTTGTTGATCTGTAATATGTTGAGCATGCACTGGTGTTTATTTTCAGTATTTACTTTGTAAATAACTTGTTAAAGAAAAATAACAAGTAGGTAGGAATAAATCAGAAAAAGTGCATGAAGGGTTTCTAAACTAAGTAAACTTAGAAACTTCAACATGGTATCAGAGCGTGATTGCAGATCATAGGAGGACTAAGAGACATCAACTGAGCGGAGCAATAGCAATAGAAAATAGCTGTCCCGAGGTGACAGAAGTTGTTTCTAGCAGCGCAGAAGCCAAGGAAGTGTGACACAGAGCCAGCCAGAGCCACGCAGAAGAAGCCGGGAACTGCATAGAGCCTCAGAGAGGCCAACGTTGCTGACGCAGAGGGCCAGAGGGCTGACACAGGGCATCCTAGGGCTGATGCAGACCCATCCAGGGTGACGCAGAGCCAGCATGAGGCAGAGAAGGGTTGATGTAGTTCACAGAGAGGCAATTGCTGGGGACTAGAAGGCTGCAAGAATATTGTAGAGTGGAGCTGGTGAGGTAATGTAGTTAGAATAGTACTTGAGAGAGCAGGGCCAGAGGAGTTGTTACCGAGGGTTTCTAGCCGAGGAACCTGAATTAGCAGTGAAATTGCACAAGATGATCAAAGAAGGGGGCATCTCGACAAGCAGCAGAAGGATTTCCAGGAGGGAAATCAGGACTCAAAGGGAGTCGAGAAGAGAAATTCCAGATGGGAAGTAGAGACTCAGAGGAGTCGAACAGAGAACTCCCAGGAGGGAAGTAGAGGAGCATCATGGCACTACACGGGGTAAGAGACCAGGATAGACTGGACGGAGCATCAAACTTCGCATTCTGGAAGGCCATAATCTTATCAGAGCTTGACAGGAATCATGTCAAGAACTTCGTCTTGAAAGTTATAGCTATCCCAGTCGACCCTAATGATAATGACAAGTATGAGGAGGCGATGGCGAGGGCCAAGGGCATTATCCTTGACGGGGTCAAGGATCATGTGGTACCACATATAGCCGAGAAGGAAACAACAGTTGAGATGTGAGAGACTCTCAAGAACCTGTACCAACATACTTCTATGCAGAGAAGAATGCTGCTTGAGAACCAGATGAGGTCGTATCAAATGAAGAAGGGTCAAATGATTGACTCCTTCCTCGGAGAACTGAATGAGATCCGAGATGAGTTTACTGCTATAAGAGCGACACCAGATCAGGAGCTTATGGTGAGGACAACCCTGAATGCTGTCTCAGAAGAGTGGGAAGTGTTTGTACAGAGCATCCTGGGTAGAGGGACTCTCCTACCTTAGGACGAGATGTGGGCAGCTCTTCACTAGGAAGAGATCAGATGGTAGTCAAAGGCAGGTAGCATTAGCAAAGGGATCAAGGTCAAGCAGGAGGAGGAGGATGTGGCCCTAGCATCTGAGGGAAAGAAAGATAAGCGGAAGAAGAAGGATCTTTCCAAGATCAAGTGCTTCCACTGTGGGGAGATGGGTCATTATGTGACCCAGTGCCCAAGGAAGAAGAGTAAGGGAGAGTCTTCCAAGACTAAGGCAGCGCCAGCACGGGCAGAGAAGAAATTTTTGACAGACGATGACTGTGCCATGAGTGCACATGCACCACTTGAGCGGGAGTGGGGAGACATCGAGCTGTAGTCAAGTGGACTATAGGCGATGAGGGGCAGGATCCTCGAGGTACCCAGCCTCTTGGATTAGACCTTGCTATGGGAGCCCCGACGAGGTGTAGTAGGACTGGCCGAGTGGGTAGAGATAGATGCAGATGGAGTGGCAAAGGGAGCTACAGTGCAGGAGTCCCGAGACAATGCAGGGCTAGTAGGCTGTGGCAGTGCGAGAGGCACAGGAGTGTTGCACTAGTGCAGGAAGGCACAGAGAGGTGTGCAACAATGCGAGATGCAGGGAGTTGTTGTAGTAGCACAGAGGTCAGAGAAAGGGAGCACTTGTCAGTGGCAGAGGGAGCTTCAACATCAGTGGGTGTTTCTAGCCCAACAGGGAGGTTAGTTGGAGGATCAGTTACTTACTTCTCAGTAACTGAGTTGCACTGCAACAATGGGCAGCACGATGCAACATTTTGAGAGGAGGTGCAGTGCAGATGCAGTGCTGGGAGGAAGGACCAGCAACAACATGGATGCAGAGGGAGATGTCGTATAGATGTAGCAGTGGCAGTGGTAGAACCATGGGCAGCAATACATGAGGCAACAGTGTAGAGGATGGTGGGTAGGAAGGCCTAGCATCAGCACAGGTACCAATGTTGGATGATCAGAGTAATACTCAGTGAGGAGTGTTGCTAGAGCACAATCCTCGCTAAGAGGGAGTGTTGATTTTGGGTAGCATCGGATGTGCTCTAACCATGAAATTTGGTGGAGAGGTTGGGGCACATGAGATCTCTAATACCCAGAAAGGGTTTGGGAAGATTCTAAACAAATCAGGAGATATTAAAATAATTAATATTTTTAATGGAGTCCCTAAATCTAAACTTAAGGAAAATAAAATATTAATGTGTATTAATATGAATTTGTGTTAGAGTGGTCCAAAAGACATGGATCAAGCCAGATCTAATCTTAGCCATTGATTAGGGACTCAATCTTGGCCGTTGAGATGTCAACAAGAAAAGCATAAGAGGAGGCTTGAAGGTCACTTGGAGAGGTACACCAGATGATCAATCATTCTATTCTCTAGAGCGACGTTTGCTAAGAGAGGTAGAATCAATGATCAGGAGATCAGCAGTTGAGGGGCATTGAGTACAGAGAAAAAGAGAGGGCATATATTGTGCCGGGAGAGCAGCGTAGCAGCCAAGGAGGGTGACACAGATCCAGCAAGGGCTCATGCAGGGCCATGCAGAGGCAGCCAAGTGCTGCGCAGAGAACTAGAGGGGCCAGCGTAGTTGATGTAGAGGCTCCCAGAGCTAACGCAGGGCCTCTTGGGTCTAACACAGGGCTAGCGTGAGATAGAGAGGGGCTGACGCAATCCAATTTGGGCAGACACTGGGGTTGCAGGAACCGTTTTGTGTTGAGGAGCGGCCGAAAGGGTTTTACGGGGTTTCAGCCAGGATATTTCTCTCAAACTGTGAGGTATAGTTGCTAAGGTAATTCTCTGTTGGGTAGGCCAGTTACAACACCCAGATTGTACTATGATATTGCTTAATAAGAAAACCCTCAGATAGCTGCACCGATTTTCTCGCATTGGGTTTTTTCAGGGACATTGGTCCAAAAATAATGGTGTCATGTGGTGTGTTTCTTCTTGTTTCTTTTAGTTACTGATCTGTAATATGTTGAGCATGCATTGGTGTTTATTTTCAGTATTTACTTTGTAAATAACTTGTTAAATAAAAATAACAAGTAGGTAGGAATAAATCAGAAAAAGTGCATGTAGGGTTTCTAAACTAAGTAAACTTAGAAACTTCAACAGTGAAGAGGAAGAACGAGGTGAATAAATAGGTGAATAAGGTGAGGGGTCAAATGTAGGATCAACATGAGGTTGATGTTGTTCAGGTGGAGGAGAACTCAGTTGAAAAGAAGTTGGGACACTTAGAACCCCCAGGATACAATGCTCAAAAATAAAAACAACTGGTAGGTTTATAGATGTTTGGAACACGTCTCTAGCCTAGACCTCTAAATGTTTGAGTTAAGTTCCAAATGCTCGTTAATTATGTTTCAATTTTGGGTTCAAATTGATGTCACTCGAATCCCTAAGATGCAACTATATGAGAAAAGGAATTTTTTTCACCTTGATGAAAGCTAGACTAATCAAGGGAATAAATTTCAATCAATAATGCATCAAACAACATGCCTTCCATTAACTTTCACTTTGACTTTCCAAATGCAATGCTCAAAAGTAAAAATGATCTTCACTTTTGACTATTCTAAATGCAACTTTTTGGAAGCAAAATGATTTTCACTTTTACTAAGATGCACTTATATAAATGATGTTTTTTCTTTGATATTTGAATGCTATAATGCAACTAAATAAAAATGAAAATTTGATTCAAATTCTCTAATGCAACTAAATCATTAACCAACGTAACACCAAATCCAATTCAAAAAAAACCTAAATGAAAATATCTTTCACTTTTTCTTTTTGAACAAATAAACAATGCACTCTTTCAACTTGAAACTCAAACAATGTAATCTATGCTTGATTAAAAACAAAGATGATTTCCAAATGAAAATGACCTAATGCAACTTGAAAAGCAACTTGATTAAAAACAAAGATGATTTCCAAATGAAAATGACCTAATGCAACTTGAAAAGCAACTTTGTAAAAGACAATTTAAAACAAATGAAAATTGATCTTTTCAATGATTTCTACAGAAAACAAGGCTCAATCAATCGGAAAACCAGTATGTTAGGATATTCTGACACATAGGATATAGTTAAGTTCAACTTGGTCTAGTATAGAGTTAGGTTAGAGTTAGGTAAAGTGTGTTTCTTTACCGTTGTACATTTTGTAACTTACAATCCGACGGTCACGATATGTAGTGATCTGACGGTTCACTCTCACCTCGGTATTACCGACACTTGATCCGTGGCTTGACACCCGATTGGTCCATGAGTTCTATTTAAAGCGCATGGAGGGTCATTGTTCGGGTAATCCGTGCATGAGAGAAGCTTATGTAAATTTTCATTCTTTGATTAATAAATTGCCTGTAGTACCCACGTTGGGACAGGCCGTGGACTGTTTCCCTCCTTGCACTCTGAGGGTTTTAACCACGTCAAAAATACTGGTGTATTGATTTGAGATCTGGTTGTGAGCGGTGTCCTTTTGGTATTCTTTCTGTGGAACTTACCCTGTAAATTCCTACATGGTATCAGAGCTATTTGAGGGCCGCGTCCGTTGGTGATCCAAATCTGAAGCCGGTAGAACTGCATGCGGCTGTCGTTTCCTAGATCTGCTGTTTCTGACTGCTTTCGGGCCGAGAGGACTGCTCTGTTGCGTTCGGAGCATCTGTTCCAGTGAGGAACCCCTTTCGTTTCACGCGAAAAGGTTTCCGGTAGCCCTAGCTGCGTCATTTTTTAGATCGGGAGGTATACAGTGTTTTTTTTGCAGTTTACTGTTATTTTCTCTCTGCTTATTTCGGTCTCAGTTTATTTAGCCTTTTTTTTAACCGGATCTATACCTTTCATTTCTGCGTATGCTCTTTGCCCTGCGACTCTGTGCGATCTGGGCAAATCAGAAACAGAAAGGAAGGATTTTTCTCATGCGTATGCTCTTTTCCCTGCACCTTAGTGTGATCTCGGAAAATCAGAAACATTGAGAAAAATATTTAGTTTTTCGGCTAAAGCTAACTTTGAGATTTTTTTAAAATTTCTAGTTTTTTGGCTAAAGCTAACTTCGAGCCGCAAGGTTCGTTTTTCTTTGCATATTCGTGTTGGGTTTTGTGTTTTGTGTTTTGTAGGGAAAAAGAGCTTTCTCAAGGCAAGCACGCAAACCGAGGCCCCCCCCCCCTCTCTCTCTCTCTCTCTCTCTCTCTCTCTCTCTCTCTCTCTCTCTCAAATTTTTTGTATAGATCAATTGGTTCAAAGCTATTTTAAGAGAGTAGAGGTCTTGGGTTCAAGTCTCCATTTTGTGGGGGCGGATTTTTTCATTCCCGCACATTCGCGCTTGTATAGATCAATTGGTTCAAAGCTATTTTAAGAGAGTAGAGGTCTTGGGTTCAAGTCTCCATTTTGTGGGGGCGGATTTTTTCATTCCCGCACATTCGCGCACTTTGCCGGCAACTTCAACAATTATTTTTCAAAAAGCCATAACTTCTTCATCCGGAAGCCTTTTTCAGAGCCGTTTTTTTTAAAACCGCCTATTTTTTCGAGATCTATCCATTGGAACACTTACTTTCAGCATCTTCAGCTTCAGTTTTTTAAAAAAAATGGAAAGTCCATGCCAAGTCATTCTTGACAGCACTAACTACTTCCAATGGGTAGCCTACATGGAAGATTTACTTAGAAGTAAAGGTCTCTTCAGAATAGCCACAGACCAAGAGAAGAAACCAAAAGATGAAGACAAGGCGGCAAAATGGGAAAATAGACAAGATCAAGCACGTGGTTTGATAGGGATGTCTATTTCTCCTGATCTTAGATTCCACATTGCAGAACTTGAGACTCCTCATGAAGCATTAGAAAAACTTGCTAAAGTTTTTGGGATTAAAAATGAAATTAGAGCCCATCAACTTGAAAATGAGCTGCTTACTTTGGATCCTAATAATTTTTCTTGCATTGAAGATTTCTTGTCCAAATTCAAGAACCTTAGATATCTCTTGGAAGGTGTTAAAGTTAAGAAAGAAGATGGTAACCTTATTTATTCCATCCTTACTAAGTTGGGACCAGCCTACTCTGTATTTGTTTCCACTTTCCATTCTACAAGAGAAGCTTTCATTTGTCAAGGACAAGACTACAAGCCCCCTTCCTTTGACTCCTTTTGTGATTCCTTAATAAGAGAACAAGAAAAACTCTTACACCTTGGTCTTCTTAATCTTGGAAACTCTTCCACGAAAGCGTTAGCCGCCCAGCAGCAACCAAATTCAAAGAATCCTAAGAAGTCATATCCTCAAAAGAATGGTCCTAAACCATTTCAGCCTCAAAATGAAAGATCATTTCAGCAAAATGATAAGACCAATAAAAACAAATGGAAGAAGACTGATAGACATTGTAACTTTTGTAATCGAGATGGCCACTTAGAATCTAAATGCTTTAAGAAGATGGAAGCCTTGGAAGCCGCAATGAAGAAACATAACATCCATGTGGAGCCTACTTCAACTTCAACTTCCGGAATGGCACTTTCTGCATGTCATTGTCAATCATCTCAGTCTGGTTATGCATTAAATGTATCTTCTTCTTCTTCTCATTCTCATGAGTGGCTCATTGATTCTGGAGCCTCTTGTCACATGGCCAAAAACCAAGCCATGTTTTCTTCTTTAAATGATTGTAACACCAAAAATATATATATTGGTGATGATAGATCTCTTAATGTTGTAGGGACTGGAACTGTTCATCTAGACAATGGTCAGTTTAATGATGTATTATGTGTTCCAACCTTATCCTGCAACCTTCTATCTGTCTATCAGATAACTCATTCAGGTGAAGGTAAAATTGTTGAATTTTCACCTCATGATGTTGTAATCAAGGATCTAAAAGATCCTAAACAGATTCTAGCTACTGGTCTTGCTGATGATTCCAAAAGGTTGTATAAGTTTCACAACTTTGGGTCATCCAATCTTCCCTCAGTATTTGTTGCTCATAATGATGAAGTGAGCAAACTTTGGCATGAGCGATTTGGTCACTTAAACTATCGCTCCCTTCAGCATCTATGTAAAGAAAATATGGTGACAGGTCTTCCTATGGTATCTTGCAGAGATGGTGTTTGTTCCGGATGTGTACTCGGAAAACATCATCGGGACAGTTTTGACAAACGTGCCTCTTGGCACGCCTCAGCCCCTTTACAGCTTGTGCACAGTGATTTATGTGGTCCTCTTCCTGTTGCTTCATTCTCTGGCTGCAAGTACTTCTTAACTTTCATTGATGATTTCTCCAGACGCACTTGGGTATACTTCTTAAAACTCAAGAGCGAAGTATTTACCACTTTTTTGGCCTTCAAAGCATTTGTTGAAAAACAATCTGGACATCAAATTCTTAAGCTAAGAACTGATAATGGTGGAGAATATGTTAAAAACACATTCATCAACTTTTGCACCGAAAATGGAATTCAAATGCAACATACTGTTCCATACACTCCACAACAAAATGGTGTAGCTGAAAGGAAAAATCGCACCTTAAAGGAAATGGCTAATTGTATGCTGCAATCTAAAGGACTCAGTCTTAGTTTTTGGGCCGAAGCAATTAATTGTGCAAATTATATAATCAATCGCACTCCTACTAAGGTTCTAGAGAATATCACTCCAGAAGAAGCTTGGAGTTCCATTAAACCAGATGTAAGTCACTTTCGTGTGTTTGGAAGTGAAGCATGGGCCCATATTCCAGATGAAAAGCATAAAGCTTTAGAACCTAAGAGTGAGAAATGTACTTTTGTTGGATATTCTGAAGATGTAAAAGGTTATAGACTTATTCCATTTAAGTCCAAAAATGTTATCATTAGAAGAGATGTAAAATTTGATGAAAATAAATCGGCCTGCGAGCCTAGTCCGGCGGATGTGCCACCTCTTCCTATCTCTTCTATCTTTGAAAACATTTCTTCTTCAGATGATGAAAGCGAGGATGATAATCCTCCCCCACCTTCTCAGGATCCTCAACTTCCAAGATGGGTCCGTGCTACTCGGGATGCAGCAGGTGATCTTGCCGGTGATCCTACAGATCAGCGACGTACACGTTCTCAGTTTGAAAGAGCCTCTTCTTTACTGGCTCAAGCTCCAGTAAATCATGATCCTGACACTTTTGCAGAAGCTTCAGGCCATCCACATTGGGAAGCAGCTATGAATGAAGAATATCATTCATTGATGACAAATGATACATGGGATCTTGTTCCTCTACCAAAGGGACGCAAACTTGTTAGATGTAAATGGGTTTACAGAACCAAGTATGGACCAGATGGGAAAGTTGATAAACATAAAGCTCGTCTCGTTGCTAAGGGCTTTTCACAGGTTGAAGGCATTGACTACACTGAAACCTTTTCTCCTGTTGCCAAAATGAACTCTATCCGCCTTGTTCTTTCCCTTGCTGCCTCTTTAAAATGGGAAGTCCATCAGATGGATGTTAAATCTGCCTTCTTGCATGGGGACTTGCAGGAAGAAATCTATATGGAACAACCCATTGGCTTCATACAAACAGACTCCAGCCTTGTTTGTCGACTTAAGAAATCCCTTTATGGCCTCAAGCAAGCTCCTCGGGCTTGGTATGCCAAAATGGATAGCTTTCTTTTAGAATCTGGCTTTTCTAGGTGTCATTCTGACAATACTGTCTACACCAAGAAAGTGGGCAACTCTCTTATCATCCTTGTTCTTTATGTTGATGATCTTATTCTTACTGGTAGTGATCCCAACCTTATAAACCATGTGAAGTCCAGCCTTAAAAAGAAATTTGAAATGACAGACTTAGGACACTTACACTATTTTCTCGGTCTTCAAGTCTTGCAATCCCAAGAGGGTATTTTCCTTTCCCAGTCCAAGTATGCTTGTGATATTCTTCGTCATTTTCACATGGAAGACTGTAAGCCAGCCCCTTCTCCCTTTCAGTCTGGAGTCAAACTTTCAGTCTCTTGTACTTCTCCTGAAGTTGATGCTACCTTATACCGTCAACTTGTCGGAAAACTCTTGTATTTAACCCATACTCGTCCTGATCTTTCCTTTGCTGTTGGCCTTGTTGCTCGTTTTATGCAAAACCCCCGTGAAAGTCATTGGAAAGCAGCTAAAAGAATACTTCGTTATGTTCGAGGTACAGTACAGTTTGGGATTCATTACAGTGCCAAAGCAGCTCCTCTGTTAGTTGGTTTCACTGATTCTGATTGGGCTGGTGACCCTGATGATCGGAAGTCTACTGCCGGTTATGTCTTCACTCTTGGTTCAGGACCTATTACATGGGCTTGTAAGAAACAGGCTGCCATTTCTCTTTCGTCAGCAGAAGCAGAGTATCGTGGTGCCGTGGAAGCTAGTAAGGAAGCCTTGTGGCTTCGTCAGATCCTATCAGAGTTTGGCTTTGAGCAGCAGCATCCAACCACACTTTGGTGTGATAATCAAAGTGCCATTCAGCTATGCAAAGATCCAGTCCAGCATCAGCGCAGCAAACACATTGAACTACACATGCACTTCATCAGAAAGCTCATTCATGACCATGTTCTTGAAGTGCAATATTGTCCAACAGATGATCAGGTTGCAGACATCTTCACAAAGGCTCTCACAGAGGCGAAGTTCACTAAACTTCGATATATGCTTGGAGTTCAGGAAGTTGTCACTAAGGGGGGATAGGCTCTAGTGCCTCCTTCCTTCTCCTATTGTGTCATATTTGTAAATCCTTCAATCCTATCCCAAGTTGTTCTTAAGGGGGGATGTTAGGATATTCCGACACATAGGATATAGTTAAGTTCAACTTGGTCTAGTATAGAGTTAGGTTAGAGTTAGGTAAAGTGTGTTTCTTTACCGTTGTACATTTTGTAACTTACAATCCGACGGTCACGATATGTAGTGATCCGACGGTTCACTCTCACCTCGGTATTACCGACACTTGATCCGTGGCTTGACACCCGATTGGTCCATGAGTTCTATTTAAAGCGCATGGAGGGTCATTGTTCGGGTAATCCGTGCATGAGAGAAGCTTATGTAAATTTTCATTCTTTGATTAATAAATTGCCTGTAGTACCCACGTTGGGACAGGTCGTGGACTGTTTCCCTCCTTGCACTCTGAGGGTTTTAACCACGTCAAAAATACTGGTGTATTGATTTGAGATCTGGTTGTGAGCGGTGTCCTTTTGGTATTCTTTCTGTGGAACTTACCCTGTAAATTCCTACACAGTATCTCAATGACACAAACAAAGGGAAAGTGATGACTAATTGACCTAGAAACCCTAGAACTTAATCAAATTTTCACTTTAACACTTCAAACCCAAAGAGACTAATTTTCTAATTAACCAAGACAACCAGACAGGTCAAATCTAGACACAGAGGACAGGAAAAGACCTTCAGAGGCCAGGACACACTAGATTCTAGGGTAGAAACCCTATTTTTTCTCAAATCTCTGAGCTCAGCGCGACTGTTCAGGGATAAAATGTGCTAGGCGAGAAAATTAGGAAAAAAGAAAAAGAATTTCAATAAACAGTCCAGACCTAGCACTCTAAAGCAGTGATCATTCAATGTGTAGACCTATACAGATCCAGACTAACTAATAATTCAATGGTCCGTCAAACTAATCAAAAGACCAAATAGACAAAAGAGATTGAAGAGGCTATAGCTTCCCTAGTGGAGTTGTCATTTTGTTTTGAAGATAAATCCCCTCTACGAACAGAGGCGATCTCTCTAGCCCAATGAGTGGGTCTAGAAACAAACTAATGCAAACTTTCCTATTTTGTGTTTAAAAATGCAAAGAGAGAGAGAAGTCTACCTCACTTGGATGTTAATTGCTCAATCCTTTTATGATGACTTCGATCCCTTATCTTCCAAGATCGCTCCTTTCTTTTTCCTTACGTCCAAGTACCTGCAAGAGAAAGGAAAATACAAGATACAAGAGCATACATTGTATATATCAAACATAAATTACTCAATAGATCAAGTAGTATCAAGCTAAATGCATAAATATTTAGACATTTATGGAAAGTGAACATCAGATGTATATATTAATGAATAAAAAATGGAAGCATACAACCATTTCCTTGATGTTGTGCGTATTATAATCTATGGTTGTGCATACATTTGGATCCACAAGCCCCTCCAACATTTAACCAAAGGGGGCATCTGAAAAGTGGTTTTCACTTTTACTATCATTTATAGCTGTCAACCTCATGTAATTTCGAACCCCCTCCCCCTAAGCCCCTTACTACGCACCCCCCCTTTCGAAATCCATTAACTTTTTTGGTTTGAATTTTATAAATATGGAGGGAATAGATTTCATGCCATTATGAAACAAATACTATGTGGATGGGAGTATATGGATTTGAAAACATGATGGATTTATAAATCATTCTAATGAATACTTTGAACTATGAATTTCATTTAAATATTTGGAAATATTAATTTAAATATATTATTTAAATCCAAATATTTTGTGACAAAACAAAGTATTTAAAATATGATGGATAAGACAATGCACATGACAACAACAAGATAAACAAGGACAACAATGCATATCTAGCACAACATTTCAGAACAAAATGCAGTAGAAAGAGGGACAACAGTGCATATCCAGCACAACATTTCAGAACAGAATGTAGTAGAAAGAGGGACAACACAAACATCTACCAGCAAGACAAACAACATTGCTCATTCAAAGGCCTAGTCACCACCAGAATGCCCAGAAACAACAGATTTCTAGCAGATTTCTCCATAAATAGCCACAGTCAGCAACAATTCACTTTAAAGGCTAAACATAAGATCAGAAATAGTATAGACTTCCTATTAATTAGTTGTATTTTAGGAAATATCTACATATTTTTGGTAGAGATTGTTTGTAATAATTTTTATTCATATTTTTCCAAAGATTATTAGGGAATATTTTGTAAATCAATTCATTCTTTGGGATTTGATATTAGTTTAGCTAAAGATCTTAGGATATTTTGTAAATTAATTTATAAATACTTCATCTTCAGAAGTATTAAGGGTTGTTTTCCGAATATAATTTCCTTCTCCATATTGTAATTTTCAAAGCATTGGAGCATCAATAATATAAGGACCTTTCACAGGATTCACGTGGTGTGATAAATGGTGATGTGTCTCTTTTGTCTATTTGTTTAAACATTGTTTTCCTTTCTCTGTCCTTCTAAATTTCTGAATTAATCAACAAAAATTGTGATAAAGAGGATTTGTTAACCAAAGCACCCTATTTTGGCTATTGATAATTTTAATATTTTCACTGAAGTCAGATCAAGGAATTAAATTTCTGAATTAATCAACCGAAACTGTGATAAATAGGATTTGTTAACCAAAGCACCCTATTTTGGTTGTTGATAATTTTAATATTTTCCACTGAAGTCAGATCAAGGAATTCTTAATTGCTCCTTGGTCTCTACTGAACCTTACACTTCCACTATTCCACAATTCATTTAATTTCTGAAAAGATCTAGTTAGTGCAACCTAGCTTGCCCCGTGAGAACTCCTCTAGAAATTGATGCAAAACTCCAGTTTAATTCATAGACTCCATAGCCTAATGGAATTAAAACACTCAAATCAACCAAACCTTTCAAACAAAACAATAAGTACACTCATAACTAGCCTAAAATTTACATAAAAAAAAGCTAAATTTTATAGAGAGATCCCTCTCTGAAGCTGGCAGGGCTAGATCCTAGCTTCCAAAGTGGTTTTGATGATGTCCTATGTGTTTACTCCCTCAACCTCAAAAATACAGAATGACAACATAGTGGTGACCATACTGGGGATCTGAAAGTTTTAGGTTCCTAAGAAAAGTATATCAAGTTCCAGATCTGATTACTGATGGTGGACAATGATCAGACACAAGAAGGTTGAATCATCCACCTGGCGACTCCACACAGTTTCAGCTCAATTGGAAGACTCCACTGGCAGAAGAATCCAGAAATTAGGACATTCATGGCGACTCCACTGCTTACTGATCAGGTTGTTTCCTAAAAACAAGATGATAGGGTATGTGGTAAACCCTATATCTTGTGAAGTTATAAAAGAAATTAGGGATCAGTTAGCAGATTTTCAAATAGATGAAGTCTTTTCAATGATCGTGCTTCATTGTTTGAGATCTCTCAAGTCTTCTCTTGAAGGTAAAACCTGTTTTTTTGAATTAGTTGTTGAAAGGTTTGAAAAGGAGATTGAGCTTTTAGATGTTCAAATCCAATCATATAACTTCCAAGATCCTAAACAGTTCTTGGAAATTCTCCCTCCTCTCAAACAAGAAATAATAGTGCTACATGTTGATGTTGAAATTGAGCATTGTTTTGAGAGTAAATCAGATGAATCATATCAGAAATTGTATAATGATATAGAAATCATATGTGGAATACCCAATCATGACCATAAATTTGCAAAATACTTTGAGCATCAAGTAATAGGTCATGTCTTTCATGATCCCATAGCTATCTATATGGAGAAGTTTTTCACTACAGAGTCCTAATTAGTTTCTAGTGCCTCGCTTGCTTTCCATGGTTGCAGAGCTCTTTGTCGTGAAGATCAAGCTGATAATCAGTTTCTAGTGCCCTTACAAGCTCTAGTTCTGATTCTTCTTAAAAACAGTGAAGGAGCTAAGGTATTGGATCATATTTTTGATTGGATATATTGGATATTTTACATTGCATAAAGTCAAGCATTTGGTGTTAGAATAGGATTGTATATACATAAATAATCTTACCGGGTAAGCATATTTTCAACATTCAGATTTTCAGTGTGCAATAGTGATTTCAGTTGTTAGTTTGCAGTTTTACAGTTTGTAGTACAAAGTTCAGTTTGTAGTTTCAGTTCAGATTTCAATACACAGATCAGATTTATGTTTAAAGTTTAGAACAAATGACTAAGGTTTTCAGTTGCAAAGGTTTTTTTTATGATAGAGAAAGTTGCAGATTCGAGATCAACCCAATGGATCAGGGTACTAGTCTACGGTGTTCTTGACACTTCACCAAGAAGTGCCATTCCTTTTTTGGGATTTGATATTAGTTTAGCTAAAGATCTCAGGATGTTTTGTAAATTAATTTATAAATACTTCATCTTCAAAAGTATTAAGGGTTGATTTTCGAATATAATTTCCTTCTCCATATTGTAATTTTCAAAGCGCTAGAGCATCAATAATACAAGGACCTTTCACAGGATTCATGTGGTGTAATAAATGGTGATGTGTCTCTTCTGTCTATTTATTTAAACATTGTTTTCCTTTCTCTGTCCTTCTAAATTTATGAAATAATCAACAGAAATTGTGACAAATAGGATTTGTTAACTAGAACACCCTATTTTGGCTATTGATAATTTTAATGTTTTCCACTCAAGTTAGATAAAGGAATTCTTAATTGTTCCTTGGTCTCTACTGAACCTTACACCTCTACTATTCCACAATTCATTTAATTTCTGAAAAGATCCAGTTAGTGCAACCTAGCTTGCCCTGTGAGAACTACTCTAAAAATTGATCCAAAACTCCAGTTTAATTCATAGAATCCATAGCTTAATGGAATTATAACACTCTAATCAACCAAACCTTTCAAACAAAACAATCAGTACACTCATAACTAGGCTAAAGTTTACATAAAACAAGCTAAATTTTATAGAGAGATCCCTCTCTGAAGCTAGTAGGGCTAGATCCCAGCTTCCAAAGTGGTTTTGATGTTGTCCTATGTGTTTACTCCCTTAACCTCAAAAATACAGAATGACAACACATATAACTCAACGCAGTCCCTAAATGACATAGGAAACCCACTAATAAAATGTTGAACCTTGGCCTTCTCATCCTTGAGATATGGTACATATCTCAACAACTCAAGAAATATGGTAATATACTCTTCATCTAACAATTGTCCCAACTTCAACTCATAAAACTCCTTTTCCTTGTTGTCATAATATATGTCTAATAGATATTTCTCCTTGAAGATATTTTCAAACTCCTTCCAATTCAGTCTTTATTCTGATAAGCCTTTAACATTTTTCAAATCTTCCTACCATATGTTTTCCCTTCCTTTTAGGTTGTAGGTGGCTAAGTATTTATAGGGATTTGAATTAGTGATTTATCGCAAGGCGTGCATTAACAATATACCCATTCACTGTCAGTGCAAGCCTGTGGGCAATTTTGATGCATATTTTAATTTAGTTTTAATTTTAAAATTATTTTATGTATATTAATTTTAAATAACATATTATTTTTTATAAATAAATTTTTTTATATATTTCAAAAATAAACATTAAAAATTATATTTACAATTTTATTTTCATTTTCATTTTCATTTTATAACTCAATTAATATTCTAACATGAAACATCAAAAAGATAACTCTTCACCAGAATTGGAATTTCAAAAAAATCAGCCTCTTAAATTTGACATTGTTCAGAGTTTCCAACCCGTTTTCATAGTTTCTTTATAATTTTTTAATCTGTATTTAAAAAGCAAATCACCCCTGACGGGCAATTTGGCCGTCAAATTCGAACCCTACCCTGCTCCCCACTGAAACACTTGTATTATACTTCATTGTTTAACCAAACCTATCCATAATACTCTTCCTGAATTGCATAACGCATACGTCAAATTCGCCGACATCCACTACCATTCATAGTCTGGTCCAGTATACACAGGAAGTTTCTGTTCGGATTGTTACCTAGTCAAATGTAATGCTATAATAGTGACTCAACTATCCTTATCGTTTGCCGTACAACACAATCAAGTAATCAATAAGAAGGTGAGCTCCTTTTCTGGGATTCTTCCGTCGTCAAATGCAATAATTTGGCTTTAAAAACGTTCAGTGTATTTCAACATTTTATTATGTTTCCCAACGGTGCATTGTGAAGTATTCAATACGTTAGGTTGTTACGGAGTCAAATGTAGTACTTTTGAATTAAGAACATGGGATATATTCAACCATTTCAACCTGTCAAAGCCATCTGGAAGTACCTATGGTGCTGGAGGATTGAAATTCCTGCCTTATCGAACGATTTCTGGCCGGTGGGTTTGTGTTATAAGAGCGGAGTTGTTTATAAGTGAGATGTTTTGAGAGTATCTGTGGATTTTTAGCTTAAATTTGGTAAAACAAAATTGTGGTCAAATTTTGATTGTTGTGACAATGTTGTTTAAATTGGTTTTTTTTATAGTATATATAAATTCAACATTATCGACTCTTAAAAAATTTTGATTATAAAAAATTTCAATGAATCAATAAATTACATTAAAAAATAAATTAGTTCACTATCAACTATGAAAATATTTTGATTATAAAAAATTAAAAAATAAATTAGTTCACTATCAACTATGAAAATATTTTGATTATAAAAAATTCAAATATTTTGATTGTAAAAAATTTACCTATCAAACTTGTAATTTGATTTCAATAAATAAACAATCCCATCAAAAACTAAAAAACTTTCTATAAAATCTCACTTATAATTCACCAAAATCTTTCTAAAAAATCTCTTATAGATGACTCGATGATTCTTATCGGAAGCTGCCACGGTTGACTTTGGGCGTTCTCCTCCCCTGACCCGAAAGCGCAGGCACGTTCGGGCGGTAAAACCCATGTTATCCATACGGCATTCCCGCTTCCATAGAATGACTTCCTTGTTTTCCATAAATATTTTATTTTAGCTAAGACGCCGAGCCGCTTCAGAAGACTTTGGTTATGATTATGAACTAGCCATATGATAACTCAATTCTATATATATAATCGTAGCCTGCCTCAGAACTTGCACCAATTGCTCATCGCCTATATCAATTTCCAGTTCCAATTCAAATCATGGCTGCATTGCATCGTCTACTTAACATAATTGGAGTTGCCTTTACTTTCCTCTGCGTCATTTCTCCGTACATGGCCTCGGCTTTAAAGGGCGGGTACTGGCCTGCCTACAGCTACTCCTACTTCCCTCCCTCACAAATCAACGCGTCCCTCTACACTCATCTCTACTACGCCTTCGTAGATCTTGACGATCAGACGCTCGAGGTGGTCGTGAGCGTGGAGAATGAGCAGAGCATCCAACAATTCACGCCCCAACTGCAGATCAACAATCCGTCGGTGAAGACATTGCTTTCCATCGGAGGAGGTGGAAATGACACCGTTCGTACCAAGTTCGCTAAAATGGCAGCCGACGCCTCACTACGAAAAGCGTTCATAGATTCGTCCATAGCTCTGGCCAGGAACTATTCCTTCCATGGCCTCGACCTCGACTGGGAGTATCCGCAGACTGTGACGGAAATGGACAACTTGGGGCAACTATTGTCTGAGTGGAGATCTGCCGTACAAGCAGAGGCTCAAGCCACGGGAAACGACCCCCTGCTCCTCACAGCGGCCGTCTATTTCTCTCACAGCTTCTTCGCGTGGGGCGACGTTAGAGAATACCCCTCCGCAGTGGACAATCTTGACTGGGTTAACATAATGGCCTACGATTTTGCGCAGTCGGATCAGACTAGCGCACCCGCGGCCCTCTACAATCCCGATTCTAATACCAGCACAAGCTTTGGAGTCCAATCGTGGCTGGATGCCGGTTTATCTTCCAGCAAAGTGGTCATGGGAATGCCCCTCTATGGGCACTCGTGGAAACTCCAGAACGCAGGGCAGGTGGGAATCGGCGCCCCAGCTAGCGGTACAGGTATAAAAGATGGTTCCATTACCTACTCTGATATTCGGGACTTCATTGGACAGAATGCGGCCACGGAAGTGTTCGACAGCACCTTCGTTTCGGCTTACTGTTACGCAGGACTCGACTGGATTGGCTACGATAACGACCAGTCCGTTGCCAAGAAGGTGGTGTTTGCTAAACAGAAAGGGCTGTTGGGCTATTTCTTCTGGAACGTTGTGCAAGATACCGCCGATTGGGCTCTCTCGCGCACAGGTAACGTTGTAGTGTTTTAATTAAGAATTCCTAGACGTTTCTTTCATTCATTCGCTATTAATTGCGTTTTGGGTTTAGAAATTACATTTATCCGTGAATTGAATTTGATTTTTGGTTATTTGTAAAATCTATGTATGCAGCTTCGGATACATGGGCCGCATGATGTCGGAAGACCAGTTCACCTGCTACCGTTGCATCTCTATGAGCCGTCCATCCATTTAATATGTGTGCGCTGAGGATTTTTAACCATCCGCGTACCGAAATCAATAAATAAAGGCGTTGGTTAATTTATAGGGAAATGAATAAATAAAGGTGAAATGTTTTTTTTTTAATGATATTTTTTTTTTGTTAATTTTAATTAAAATATAATGGATATTTTAAAAATTTGAGTTTAAATTGTTTAATTTCTATAATTTTAGTGTTATAAGTATTTTTCAGAATATTAAATTTATTTATGCATTCAAAAATATATCTTAAACAATAAAATATATTGAAATTGTATTGTCAGATTTTAATAAATTCTTGTGAAAAATACTATTTCATGTAGACTATATCATAAATAAATAATACACTTACACATCAATTTTCTTGTACATAGTAAAATATTTTTAAACATATTTAAAAATTTATCCTATCAAATATTTTATATTATTTTTATTTATATGTTTAATAAATTTAATGTTTTTATACTTAATAATCTCATTTTTCCGGTGAAAATTTAATTTCTAATATCATTCATATTTAAAAAATCGAAGGTTGAAGTCAAAGCGAATAGGTTCGACAATTTTAAAAACAAAGTCAAACATGTTGAGAAGTATGGCTTTCTTGATTTTCCAGATCAGCAAACTCTTCGTTTATTTAAATGCATGACACAATCTAATTATTTTCTCAATACATCAGGTTTTAATATTAATAATATTTTAATTCTAGTAAAATAAAAGAAAACCAACATTTATATCGATCACAAACAACCAACTCAAAAAACTTTCAATGCTTTTCCTTCTCTTACACAAACTCCTTCCTTGCAGCATTTTCATATATATAATCATCCTCTTCTCGCAACATTTTCATATATATATGTAATCAACTTCTAATTCAGTTATGCAAATAGAGCTATTAATTTGTTTTCTAAAACATACTTCCTAATAACATTAAAAAAATATTGTTGTATTTTTAAAGTACTTACAGTGCTAAAAAGCCCTGGCATAGCCATACATAGAATTTGTTTTTTAATTTCTTTTCAACATAATCATGTCAAGTGAATAGAACCTAACCAAAAAAGTTATCATTAACCCCAACCACCCAGGCTATACATCATTGACAGAATAATAATCATTATTATAATGTTTCAATGCACCATTCCTCCCACAATGTTGTTGTTGCTTACCATTCAAATCGACAAAATTGTGAATTCAAATCTATGACCCATACGGATTGTAAATCCATTGTAGATTGGTATTTGACAGATGCAAATGTATAAATCGTAGCGCTGCCATTCTAAACTCTTATCCGACAGATATAATAGAACAAATATTTGAATAAAGAATATATTTGATAATTACAAGGCACAAATATAGCAGATCTATTAAGCGGTCTATCATTTTTCAGGTTCACATTTTCCATATAGTATCTAACATCATGTTTCATAATGATATGAGTTGCTTGTTAAAATACATGATATGGTTATAATTCTGCTATCTAACATTATTATTATTTCAGTGTACATGGGTAGGTTTTCAATAATTTAGTGCATAATTTATGGTATCTTTATTAATATGATAGATATTGGAAACAAAATATATAATTAAAAATAAAATATAAATATCACAATTAAGGGAAAATTTTAAAAATGGAAAATTATTTTAATAAAAAAATTTGATTTTCGAATAATTTTATATAAGTCTTTTAAATTGTTGATGATTTTTAAAGTAAAATCTGAACAAATAATTTTTAGAAAAAATGGAAATTGATAAATCTTTTTAGAGTGAACATGGAAAATTAGCATATGTATAAAATTTAACCTTTAAAATTTTTTGTGCTCAATAATTCACCAATCTTTGACAGATTCTAGATCATCATAAAAATAATATATAGGGTTTTTTGTTTAATTTTCTTTACTGTTTTTTTTTTACATAAAACTATTTAATAATTATGTTTGGGATTAAAAAACGTATTAAGCTTGGTGAATTTTTTTAATGTGTATATTATTAATTATGTATAGATTGAACTCATACAAAATGAATTTGAGATTACAACAATAATAATTTTGATTCTATTCATTTAATTTATAACATCATCAAATTCTCACTCTCTTGTTATCCATAATGATCATGATTCCCCTTTTCTTAATCCTATATATTTGTATCTATCACACTCTTTCACTTTATTCTCCTTCTTTCAAGCATCATTGACATCAATAGTGTTTCATAGCTATCTTTTCCCTTGCCTCATCACAAGATCAAGGAAATGTATTCTTTGTAGCATTAATGTTAGGAATAACATTTTTGAAGTTTTAGTGGAATTCCTAAGAACGCTAGTGAGAAGTGAACATAATTTTTATAATCATCAAACTTATGAGTTGGGGATCAAGCTCTAACATTCCACTCTTTCATGCATTTTCTCATGGTATGCGAGATAAGTGAACAATCAATATCCTCAATAAAATTAACATACCAGGAGTTCTTAATCACTAATTTTCTTTAGTTTTGTGTTTCTATGGATGTTGAGAAACTCCATATTATAAACATCATAACCTAAATAATAATCAATGCATCCAGTCACACAAAATTTTCATACAAGATTTTCATGTTCTTAGAAACTTATAAAATAAGTAGCATCTCTTCATTGATTTTATAATATTTTTCAAAATTATCATCCTTCAACCAAACCCTTAGGAATTACAACGATTATGTATTTTATAATAAGAAATAGAATAAACATAAGTACCATTGTTAAGGACACTTGGGTATGCTAAAAATTTGAATATAATATGTAGTGTTCATGTATCATATGGATGCACTGATTACACCCTCTGAGTATACAAAAATATTTGATTTTGATGATTGCTTCTAAAATTTTGTATTGTCATTTTAACACTTTCAAATTTCTCTGAAGAAAATGTGGCTCAATGTTTATTTTATTATTATTATTATCAATGTATATGTAACTCATCAAAACATTATATTTGAAAGTACAAAGTATTATTATTATTATTTTTTATTCAAATTTCAACTTATATATATAAGCGTGGGTTAAATTTTAACATTTTAAATGAGAAGGAAAATAATTTTTTAAGTAGTGTACCTAGTTTACTCTTATCAATTGAAATACAACCATTTTTTCAAAATGTCATTATGGAAATGTGTTGGGTAGCGAAGACCCCACGTAATGGTTCTGCGGCTTAAAGCCTATAAGTTAGGGTAATATTATTGTAAATCTCCAAAATGTGCGGACCGCGAAATGTAATAAGTTGAGTCATGGGGTTGTCCGCCCAAAAATAATATAGAATAATAGGAAGTAAGTCAGCCTACCCATGGTCTGCAAACCATGGGTAGAAGGCAGTTTTTGACTAGATCTGATGGGTTATGGGTTTGTACGAGTAATTGTGCTCTGAGTCTATAAGTCCGAGTCAAGGGTGTTGGTAGATAGATAGAGGCTCTACAGCTGTGTGCGCAAAGGCCTGGTAGAATCTGCAGTTGTGTGCGTGGACCCCTGCAGCTGAGTGCACAGGGCGGATCTGGTTGTATTGACGGAAAATATTAATAAAGATAAGTGCTTTCTGAAATATCGCGGATCTATTGTATTCTGGTTTATGCATCTGTTATATGAGTTTATGTCTTTAAATAATTATAATTGCGCGCAAACATCGCGGATCTATTGTGTTCTGGTTTATGCATCTGTTATATGAGTTTATGTCTTTAAAGAATTATAATTGCGCGCATTAGGTTTTATTGTTAAATGTTTGCTTAAGGACTGTAACAAGAAGAGCAAATCGGCAACAATTTCATTAATAAGAAAGTACACCTACGAAGATCTACGCGAAAGCCTGATAGCAGTACAGAGTCACGTGAGGCCGCAGAACGATTCGTGACCCCTCCAGACCACATCAAGACATCCCAAGGGTGCGGAAACCTGGTTCCAGCACCCTCCCATACTACCTCGGGTGAGACTTCAGTACGCGCTCCGCAGATTGTTGCCGAAAGGGCCGGTAATGCAGGATTTGTTCAGTTAAAACACTTCTAAACCTGTGTCAGGCCCCAACAAGCCAACAAATGTTTCCATTGCCGAGACTAGGATCTTCCTAAGGGATGTCTGATGTCGGAACGCTGGAACCTTAGGAAGAAAGAGATTGAAGATTGAGTGGATCACAAGTGGTACGAGTTCGTAGTGGGCCCTAGCACACCTACGCGCAAACCAGAAGTTAAACATGACGAGCGCGATCAAGTTGTCGGTATTTAAAGGAGCAGGAAGCGAAGATCCATAACAGTTTTGGTTCATAGTAAGGGCAGTATGGGAAGCGCACAGAGTTACGGACGATAACATCAAAAAGGCTACTCTGGTTAGCGCGCTGCAGGACCGCGCGTTGACATGGTATATAAAGTACTCGAGCGATCACCCGAATGCGGGAATAGCGGAGATCCAAGAGGCATTGAAAAAAGAGTTTAGCCGGCCAAAATTAGAGACGCAATCGATCATCGGGTTTAAGGAGATCGTGATGTTGCCAGGAGAAACTCCTTGGGACTTGGATCAGAGACTAAAAAGTACGATCCGAGAGGCTAACATGACATTAATGGATGGACAACACCGCACGTGGTTTGTGGCATCTTTAGCACCACATCTGTGGACGATGCTATCACAGCGAAAGATCTCGACCCAGGATGAGGCATTAGAGATAGCAATGAGGTTGCATGAGACTCCAATACAGGATCCTAGGTTGGGAGTTCAACAGATCCACATGCAAATACAAAACCTGTGTTTAGAAATGTAGAATTTAAAACAGGAAAAGGCGCCTCGGTCAGAAGCTCGGGAGGAAGTGTGGTGCATCAAATGTAGAAGCCAGGGCCACGATAAGGATCACTATCCGATCTTTGCGAACTATGTGGCAGCGGGGGGACCAACACCGTTGCGACCAGAGGCACAAGCGAGGCCAAGCACGCCCCCCTCGCTCTGGTGCACGATCTGTCAGGTGGGAAGAAACCACAACACAGACAATTGTCACCCACTGCCAAAATTTACCTAAACCCCCCAGCAGCTATTTTGCAAATTTTGTAGATCGGTGGGCCATGAGGAACGAGACTGCCGTAGTTATGAATTATTGATGGACCAATCACCTACCTACAGGATACAGACTAAAGCGCAAGGTCAGGATCCAGCAGTGGCGATAGCGTGCGGTGGGTTCCAAGAACGAGGATGGGGACGGGGAGGAATGCTGCCAGGAAGGGGCCGCGGGCAGCTAATCTGTTACAACTGCGGAGGACCAGGGCACTATGCGTGGGGTTGTACCAACCCGATCAGAATATCGTGCCCCTACTGCAAGCAGTTCGATCATGAAATAATAAATTGCCCCACATGATCGCACAAATACGTGAGAAAAGGGCAACACAACCTATGACGACGCAGAATGTCCAAATAATGAGGTCTGAACTGCACGAAGAGGACGCTAACGTAAACATGGTACTGAGGCGCAGTGCAACTACATTCTTGCTTGTTACATATTACTCTCTTGACAAATTGCACATTCTTGAAAGTGACCATGATATGATATATGTAGCCAACACAAGAAGGCACATCATGTTAGGTATTCCCCGTGCCTATGTGACCCGATTCACGCGTTTTCGATTCTTTTCTTTGGCTTGTGGCTCCATTCACATTCACTAATTTAGGTTCAAGTCGTGCCTCTCTTTGGCTTTGTGTCCGTTTTCTCCCCCCCTTCACCGTCACTAACACTTGGTGTTGTTGATGCCATAGAGCCGTGAAATGGTATTTAGGTGGAATTATGTAAACCACTTTCATTAATTCATTACTCTCCTTTACCTTTACCATTGAAAGTGACCCTGATATATGTATCATGTTAGGTGTGCTACCTGCCTATGTGACCTGATTCACGTGTTCTTGAGTCTTTTCTTTGGCATGTGGCTCAATTCACATTCACTAATTTTGGTCCAAGTCGTGCCTCTCTTTGGCTTTGTGTCCATTTTCTCCCCGTTATTGATGCCATAGCGCTGCCAAATGGTATTTAGGTGGAATTATCTAAACCACTTTCATTGTTTCATCACTCTCCTTTGCCATTGCAGCAATTAATTTTAAACTATAAAAGTCATTATTTCATTACTCTCCTTTACCATGTAATTAACTTTAAACTATAAAAGTCATTATTTCATTACTCTCATTTAACTATAAAAAGTATCCAAAGAGGTTAAGATGTTTTAAAATTTGGGAAGAATTGTATTAGTGTAATTTTAAAAGGCGTAGTCAACTGAGTTGTGAAAGTTTTGTTTAAAAATTTAATTTTGAGAGTGTCAATCATTTTTTTTATCCTAAAAATGGATTTAATTTTAATAAGAATTGGTTGGGTATCTAAATCTTGAAGCTTGACAATTATAATTTAGATTTTCAAAAATTTTACTATATTTTCTTAAAATTTTACAAATTTCCAAACAAAATTGTGACCGCATTAAACTATAACATTTTAATATTTACTTGTGAAGTGTGATACTGCAATTTTAATATTATATTATAAAGAATTTTTAAAACCGTTTATTTATGTTCTTTTCCAGAAATATGTTATATTATAAAGAATTTTAAAAGTGTAATTTAAGTTATATATACAGAGTGTGCGAAGGAAATTTTGTTTTGATTTGTTCCTCTTTCATAGGAGAATTGGATTAGGGATATTATTTGTAATAAGGTTTTAAAGGTAAATAATTAATTTTATAAGTTTTTAAAGATAAATAATTATTAATATAAAATAAGAATAATATGCATATGTTAGTTATATATTATTTTATTTTAAAAAATATTAAAATTTGGAAAAAATAATAATTACATATTTAAATATAAAATAAAATTCATTTAAAAAAATATTGCTATAGTAAAATATATATTATTACTTTTTTTGTTTAGTTTTTATTGATAAAAGTAGGATTCAACTCTATGGTTAGGGTTTGATTTTGCATAGTTTTTAAACCTTGATTTTGTAGGAGGATATAGCCATCTAGCTAGGATACGTTTTAGATTTGGACTCTCTTACTTTGGTTAATTCTGATTCAACTAACAAGTTCCCTTGGGGGAGGGGTGAGATCCCCTCTTACAAACAAGTAGTGACTGGTGAAAATTAGTCTAATGTTGGAGGTTCTAGTGCTAATAATGGTGAAGGAAATGCCTGAGAGAATTCAATCCTTGGAGCACAATGAAAATCTTATTTCAAGAATAGATGCCTGCCCTAAGCAACAACAAATCCAAAATATGAGGTATGGACCAATAAACTAGAAGGCTACATTCAATATATGAAAGATCACACCCTTATATGCAAATTTATTGAGATATGGCCTTTTGATAAGGATTTGGTGAAATGGATTTACAATAAATGGAAACCCAAAGGACAAATTGATCTAGAATTGGGCGTGGGGGATGCTTCTTTACACTTATCTTCTCGAGTTTAGAAGTTAGGGTCGGGTGTTCGAGAACAACCCCTACTTTTTTAATAATGCAAGTATTTTCATTAGATTTTGGGAGGAAAAATATAATCCAAGAAAATACTCAATGTTTATCGATGTTGATATGGGTCAGGATGTTCTATTTACCCAAAGAGTTTTGGAATCCAAAGATACTTCAAGGGATTGGAAATTTGATAAGCACATTTGTTAATATCTCAAAAGTTACAAGACGTGGATGGTATACTTCTGTAACAACCCTAGTGAAAATTCCATGTAATAAAAGTTAATAAAGGAAAAATAATAACCACAATTTATGGGACACTTATTCCAAGATGAATGTTGGGAAATACATCCTAGTGTGGGTGTTCATTTGGTTATTAATGGCAAAGGCAATGGCTAAGGATTTGAAAAGGAAAAATGACATTTTTTGCACATTTGTTTATGAAAATAATGGAAATTATGAGTAAAGGGAGGTGAAAGGTCATAGGTTGCATGTGAGGAGGAAAATGAAGGAAAATTATGGAAAATGGAGAAAATACAGGCATCATTAATAAAAAAGCTTCTAAGGATTAGTTCACAGACTTTGGTCAGTTCAGTTTTGGAGCTCTCTCATTATTCTATCTCTCTCACACTTTTGGATACTTATAGTTTTCTTGAAGCACTCTTGGTGAGTGTGGCATAATTGGATTTTTGGAGCAAGAAGGCAAAGGAAGAGAAGGAAAGCGCAAGAGGCCATCGATATCAACAACTGCAACAGTTTTGCTTGTAGGTACCAAGTTGCATGTATGTTTTCCTCACTAGTTTTGGCATGCATGGCATATGCATGTGGATTATTGGTCATGATTTGTCACTAGAATGGAGGATTGCATGGATTGATAGTGGATTGTCTAGTCTTTCCATTTCTGGATCGTCGTGGTGATTGTGGATTTATTTCCTTGTTTTGGTTGGTTCTCATGTTTCCTTAACTTGGTTGAGTTACTAGTCCTGGAAGCCTTGGTTGGACAAACAATTTGGAAGCCCTTGGTGCATTGAGTTACTAGTCCTGGAATCCCTGGTTGGAAAACGCTCTAGAAGCTTGGAATAAGTTGTGGGTTGAGTTGATAGTCCTAGAAGCCTTGGTTGGACAAACCTTGGTTACTAATCACTATCACTTATCTGTTAATTGGGCTGCACCTATAGACCTGTTAGCTAGTATAAAATTATGAAACCCATTTCATTTGGTTAAGCAATTAACTTAGCGAGCTATCGAATATCTGGATGCTCGAATATAAAAGTGAACAATGTTGAGTCAATTATCACTCCATCTAATACCAATATACTTAAACTTTGCTAAACCCCATCTAGTATAATTTAACGTAATATAAACACAGTTTAAAGAAATAAATAGGCACCCATTGTGACAGGTCATCAAGTGACGACAATCACTTTCCATCAATTGTTATCGATGATGCAAGGGATTCAGTGTGCCAAACCCATTTGATATCAATATGCCTTGTTCCTTCTTTTTTTTCTTTACACTGCTTTGTTCCTTGAGTCGTTCACTCCACCCTCTGCTACCTTTGATGCAGACTTTAGAAACTCCTTTGTCATCATTGAAAATATTGTAGTTGACATCAATGAAAACATATGTGCAATAGTTAGGTACTGCTACAACTGGTGCTTGACTGATCTTTTTCTTTAACTCCTCAAATGCCCTATACTAACCCTTTACCCACTAGAAACTCTTTCGACTCATTATGGTGTGGAGTGTTGTTGTTATTGCTAAAAAATGAGGCTGTGAATATTCCCAGGTATTGTGCTACCCTAAAAATACTACTTACCTCAGAAACATTAATAGTCATCGACCACTTCATGATGGCCTCCATCTTGGAAGGATTTGTATTCATCTCTCCTCCACCTATCACATACTCCATACACACCAAATAATACTATGCAATCTCGCACTTCTTTAAATTTGTTAGAAGCTTGCTTCTTTAATGTCTCAAGCACCTGCACCAAATTTGAGATGTGCTCCTCCCAGGTATCACTATATATTAGTATATCATCCAAATAGACAATAACAGATGAATCTATAAAACAGAACAATATATTATTCATTACCTCATAAACATAGCTGGTGCATTTCATGGAAAAAATGGCATGACTAACCACTCATACAAGCCTTGCTTTGTTTTGAAGGTGGTCTTCCAAGTATCTTCTTATCTGACTCAAACTTGGTGATATCCATACTTTAAGTCTTGCTTGGTGAAGTATTTCTCTTGCTACAACTGATCTAGCAGATCATCTATCTTGGGTAGGTGGTACCTATTCTTGAGCGTAATTTTGTTTAATAGTCTATAATCATACACATCTACTTAGATTCACCTACATTTGCACTAACATATAGATGATCTTGTCATCCACATATGAGCTTATTTCAACCTTGTTGCTTGAATAAGTTGCCATGATGACCTACAACTAGAAGTATAAGTCATAGATATAAGCCATAATGTGAGCCTCCGTATGGTGGCCCTAACTAATAATCTTGGGTTCTTTGGAAAAATATGAAGGTCCTAACGTGGAGGTTAGATCAAATGGGAAATCGATAGATTATGAAGAACTAGGGAGGAAATCTAAGAAGGAACCCGAAAAGGATCAACCCATCTCTAGTGTCATGAACCCTTCATAGTCCCTATTCAAAATGGAATCAAAGGTTGACATCAAGCCGTATGAAGGTAACATCGACACTCTAAAGGTAAATCACTAGTTGTAGTAATTACAAGTTTATTTTAGTGTTCATCATATAGAGGAACAATAGAAGATTTCATTTTCTCAATTAAAATTAGATGGCCATCTCCAGACCTAGTGGGAAAGCCACACAAAGACCTTGAGTTTGGAGGGAGATCCTACAGTGACTAAGTGGGAGGACTTGAAAACCCTCATGAAGTCACAATTTTACTTGATCGAGTATGTAGAGGACCAGTGGATCCAGTGGCATTACTTTAGGTAGAATCAGGGACAGTGTGTACTCTGACATAGTGTATAGGAGTACACCACAACATTAGAAAGAAGCCCAAACCTCTCCTCTATAGGATAATGGGGGCTATTCATAGATCTTTCACTCATGATTGGGCTTTTGTGACTTTTAAGTTAACTGATATGATCCCCTACAAATATCCACAATATACCCAAAGAATCCTTATTTGATACCACTATGATCCATAAACTTTTGTGGATATTACAATAGACAATTCCTGACAACATATATATAAAGTCTATTAGAAAATAGAAAATATACACTATGAGGGTTTATTACTCCTTACATTTCTGGATCTATTAATTACTATATATTGCATATGCATACAAATTATAATTATGTAGAAAATAAAGAACAATGAAATAAAAATGAGAAACCAAAATTAACACAATATATAACCTAGGAAACCATTTCAAGAGAATACCCACCTAGAAGGAAAGGTTGCTTTCCTCTCTTTCTTTGAATGGAAAATGGATGCAAGTACAAAGAAGTGAGTATGTGGCTTATGGGCTACTACAATGCACAATCCCTCTCTATTTTCTCTTTTTCTATCCACTCTTGGCTAGTCTACTCACATATGGAACAAAATGCACTTGAATACAATTGAAGCCCTTTTCCTTCTAGTGGTCCGGTTATAGCACAACTCAATAGCCTACTAGTGGTTAAATTTGACTCCTTCAACTCTTAAATATAGTTACAATATGGATTTTCTAGACTCTTCTTCATCGTGATTTCATCACTAACCCCTTGTCCATCAATAATGGGCTCTAACATGGGATCCTCTCAAAATATGGTGGTCAAAAAAGGAAAGTAAACTTCTTAGTGACATAACTTTTCCATACAAACTCCTATTTAAATTATTCATATGTTTTTGGAAAGGTATTTGTGTGTAGACTAACAAAAAAGAATACAACACATAAGAAACAAATTTTTACCCTGAAAAAAATTGTTTAATGCCTTAAACTACTCCTAGAAAATTTCAAACCCCAATTTGCCAAACTATTACAGAAAAAATAGCCCAAAATAGCCCAGCCGCACTTTCAGTTCAGCGAACACCACCTTCTTGGCAATGGTCTCGTCGTTATCGTAACCAATCCAGTCGAGTCCTCCGTAACAATAAGCCAAAACGAAGGTGCTGTCAAACACTTCCGTGTCTTCATTCTGTCCAATGAGGTCTCGAATATCAGAGTAGGTAATGGAGCCATTTTTTATACCTGTACCACTAGCTGGGATGCCGATTCCCACTTGCCCTGCGTTCTGGAGTTTCCATGAGTGCCCATAGAGGGGCATTCCCATGACCACTTTGCTGAAAGATAAACCGGCATCCAGCTAAGATTGGACTCCAAAGTTGGTGCTGGTATTAGAATCAGGATTGTACAGGGCCGCAGGTGCTCTAGTCTGGTCCGACATATATCCTGCAGCTGTTCTTTTCCTTTCATTCTTTGCCCTGGATGCGTCGCTTTGCCTTTTGTTGCGCACTTCCCTGTTTTGTGCCTTGGAACGGGCTATGGTTATCGACCGACCTGGAAGGGAGACCATTGGTTCTTGAGCAGGGAGGTCAACCGATTATTCAACTGGAATAGAATCTGCTTGTTCTAAATACCGAATTCAAACTCCACACAAGGAAACACTTTCGATTCAATTCCCAAAAGAATCTTCTAAAAACCTAGAGACTTGTAATCAAGATATAAAGAGACATAGAGAATGGATTTTAGGCTCACCGATCTAACTCTGTATTCGTAAGTCTTTCATTTTATAACTAGTTAAGTAAATAGGTATGTATATTTTGTAATATGGTTTTTATTTCATTTTTGTTTTTATGATTAAAAATAAAATATGTATATGGATGAGATTTAATAAATGGGATATCCATAAGGTTTTTATTTTATAATTATTTAAGTTAATAGGGAAATTTATTTTACAATTATTTAAGTTAATAGGTATGTTTAAGGGTTTCTCAATTTTTTTTCAATAAAAATAATTATATGTATAGGTGAGATTTAATAAATAGGAGATATTTTTAGTCATTTTTTTTGTTCTCAAATTTTTATTTTGGTAGTTTAGAAATTTTTTCTTTAGGTGGATCCATTCCCCATCCCCACTTAAGACCCTAACCCTTATGGACCCAAGGATAATTGAACCTAGGTCTCATGACAAAGGGCTAATGATTTGACAGGGGGGCTTCAACGGACTAGGCTACCCATTAAGGCTCTTGAAGCTCAATTATTCTAAATGTTTCAAGAAATTTTCTCTTCTACGGTTTATACTCTGTTTTAGTTCCAAAATAAATGCTTGTCTCATAATTGCAATCATAATTTCATTTTGTACAAGTTTCTTATGAAGGATTTCAATTGTAGTATGAAAGAATGTTGTGAAAGTCTAACCTTATTGTAAATGTATGGTGTCAGCTTACAATTTGGAAATTGTTTCAAGTAAGAGTAGAGATTATTTGGAATTAACCCTTTATAGTATATATTTTAGTTTATTTGAATAGATATGTTGTGATGAATGTCCAATGGTAAATTCATAGATCATACTAGTATTAGAGAAAGATTTTTTGGGAATTTTGTAGGATGTTTTAGGGGATCGCGGAAACAATTTGAATCAAAAGCTATAAAACCCTATGTTGGCTACTTGAATTGTTTATTGATTAAACAATCGAGTACCACATTAATTTGTCAACCCGGGAAAGTCCTTTTATTTCAAAGGTGACCTCGTACTGTATGTACTTAATTCTAAAAGCATTAAAAGCTGTAGTATACACAATTCTATTTTCTGTCAAACTCCTTACTCTATGTTATAACAATTAAAGTATATTGCAGAGATGAAATGAAAGTAGTTAACTAAGAATACAAATCTGCAAAGAAAAATAATGGTTTCTCTGTTAGCAGAGGATCAGGACCCTATCCTCAGGGTAAGGATGTTCAGCACCTGCCCCTGTAACCAGGTTGCTAATACACACTGCAATTCCAAATCACCGGTGAAGTATTCTTTTACAATATCAAGCAATTAACAAAACAGAGTATCAGTAAAAGGAAATTATCATAGGTAATGCTACAGAATCCAAACAGAGTACCAACAAAAGGAAATTATCAAACACACTCACACACTAACAGAAAATAAATGGGTGAATCTTGTGAAGAAAGTGGGCCCTGTCCCTCTCACAAGATTCCCCAGAACACAGATGCCAGATTAGATGCTCAGAACAATTTTTATTCATCTACCAAAATGTCCAGTTACAATGAAGATTCAGACTTGCTTTTGTTTTTCAAAATTTCCCTTACAACTTGTTTCCTTTTCTCCCCCCTTTCTAATGTAGATGTCTCCTCTTTATAGAGGAGACATCTATTACAATAGACCGCCATAGTTCATTCAGTTAAACCTTTTTGTCAAAAATAAGAAATCCATCCTTGTTACAGGATGCCGTTACAACAGTGTGACGGTGTATTCTTTCTTGGGTCTCTTACTGTTACACAGTTGGTAAACAAACTTCAACCGTCTTCTTGGAATCCTCGTACTCTCCTTTGCCGCTTCTCCATTGTTGTTGATTTAGTAAACTCATGCTGTTTCTGGTGTTTTAGCAACTGTAACCGTGTTTTACCCTTTCTGGACAGTTGCTGATCGTGTTGTGTCAGTATGGAACTCTGCCGATCTTCTGATAGTTGCTGTTTGTCATTTCCGGTATTCCGGTTGTTGCAAAATAACGTTTTCCCTGCTTTAGATAGTTTTTGTTGCTGGTGTTGCAGCGACTGCGTAGATGCTGTTTCTGGTGTTGCAGCAACTACGTAGTTGATGTTTCTGGTGTTGCAGCAACTACGAATTATAATTTCTGCAGACTTTAGACAGTTCAACGGTTACTTAGCAACTTGGTTAACTTCTCCAAAGATTAATTATAAAGATAACATGAATATGTAATGAATGATTAAACATATAGTAATGCGGAGAGTTACTTCATACCTTGGAATGATTAGGTCATTATATAATCAAAAGCTTTCAACTTATGGACTGAAGAGGGTAATATTATAGCAAAACTACAAGGTCAAAAGTGGTCAATTTGGAGTCCTAACATCCCCCCCAACTGAAAGGGTTGCATGTCCTCATGCAATGCTTACTCTAAATCTGAGTCGGAGTACTGGGATGAACAGTGTAAATTACTGATACAGTAGCTATGGAAAGTGTTATCAAACCTGTCTCTGAACCCACACACAGTCTCTAGTTGCCTCCATGCTGCCACCTCTTCCTTTTTGGATGATCCAAACTGACCCTTGTATTGATGACCAGATAACCATAAGAGGGGAAATTTAAATCTGTAGCCAATCCATTTTTCAGCACATTGTTCCATACATCTAACATAGTAAGGTACCCTTGAAATTGCTGCCTGTAGATTAGGGGGATTGTAGGGATGATACTCCTGTCTTTCCTTGGGACAGTTTTCCCAGAATAGGTTGTTGGCTTTAATAGCCAAAGGTGCCTTTGTTTTCACATAGTGTTGGCAATCTCGCAAGACCACTGCTTGTAGTTGCCTAATGTGATCAGTCATTCCAGGTTCACTTAACATTCTTTGGTGCTATGCAATGAAAGTAGCTACATTTTGAGGTTCAGCCCTAATCCAAAGGAGGCAGTTCTGTTCATTGTGTTGTGCTGAGATGAAAGCGTTTTGCCAAGTGAGTTGGTTGGCTAGAAAGGAAATGAAAGCTCTGAGTTGTATGTCGCCAACAAGAGGGAGTATATTCATTTTTCTGTCTTTAGACATGGCTTCGTTGTGGAGATAAAGCTCACACAACAAATTCTGATCATTCTTGGGTGCCTCTGCAAAGGTTTCAATAAATTGTTCTGATGTAATCACCTGATGAGGTCTACCATCTCTAACTGCCTTTATCTGTAAGAATGTTAGTCGTTCCCTCAAAAATGCAGCATAGTTGAAAGAGGGTTTTCTTGTAGCAAGTATTCTTTGAACCAACTCAAAAATCTGGGACAGTCTAGCTTTTAGTTCCTTAATTTCTTTGTATTGAGCTCTAGACTGCTCAAGTGCTTCCCAATTCTTATATGCATAATTGAACCTGATTCCCTTTTGCTGTTGGAATGCTTTCCCTTGTGACAGCTCATATTCTCTCCACCATATTCCCTTTAATTCTTGAAAACTAGCGATCTCTATGCATGCATCACTGACAGAGGGAGATTCAGTTTGTGTAAAGGCATCAACAAGAATTTTCTGTTCTGTGATAATTGGAGTAGGCCGGGGTGATTCGATGTCTTCTTTTCCATTTCCTGCTGATTCCTGTGTAACAGCCAATGCTTCTTCTTCTTGTTCCATAATAGTTTGGGTAGGCCGGGGTGATTTTATGTCTTCTTCTCCATTTCCTGCTGATTCCTGTGTAACAGCCAATGCTTCTTCTTCTTGTTCCATAACTTTTGAGGAGCCTGCTGGTTCTTGAGTTACAACAAGTTCTTCTACTTCTTTCTTTACACTTTTTGGAGATCCTGTTGGTTCTTGTGTTACAACAGGTTGCTCTATTTCCACCTGTATAGTTTTTGGAGAACCTGCTGGTGTTTGTGTTGCAGCAGGTTGCTCTGTTTGCTCCTACACCGTTTTTGGAGAGCCTGCTGGTTCTTGTGTTGCAGCAGGTTGCTCTATATCAACAGAGGGTTGTGGTGGTTCTGTTTTTGCTTCTGCAATTTGTGTAACAGCAGGTTCTTTCATTTCAACTACAACAACAGAAGGTTATGGAATGACTCCAGTCATTGGTTCTGCAACTATCTTGTATCCTGCTTGAGTGTATATCTCACCACACTTGGCGCACATATATTCACTCTCTTTACTCTTCTCCGTTGCAGATGCTACCTGTGCTAAAATGTGCAGGTTGCGTTCATTTTGATAAGCTTCTTTGACCCTTATTATTTCCTCCTGATAATCCTGAATTTGGGATTTTAGAAATTCAATTTCTTCTTGTAGGGCAGATATGGTAGGCTGAGCTTGTGGAACTGTAGGTTCCAGTGGAGGCAGAGGTTGCGTTTCAGCATTCATTTAAACATTTATACCCCCAACAGGTGGTTCTTGTGTGTCACCTGGTGGGGTAGTGGCTGTTTCTTGTGTTGCAGCCCCTTGGCCAATATTACCTTGGGTGTCGGCAGCTAGTTCTTGTGTGACAGCTGCCTCAAAAGATAATGTCACGACACTGTGAACACTCTGCATCTCAGCCCCAGAGGGTGAGGAAGGGGAGTTTCCAGGGCTGGTGGGAGTACGGGTTCTTAACATGATGGGTGGGGAGCTGGGGAGAGTGGGGCTAGGGGGTTCATCTGTTACAGACGATCGAGTCCTTTGCTTGGGTAGAGAAGCAGGGAATTCAGATATTTTTCTTTTTCGGCTAGCTTTCTTTAAAATAGGGGTAGTGGCGGAAATAGCAGTTGCCTTGACCGAAGCCCTAGTTATTCTTCTTTTCAGTGGGGTTTCATTTTTCTGCTGCTTCTTTCGTTTGAGAAGGGTAATAGGGATGTTATCATCAGAGTCGTCAGTAGAAATACCAAGTATAGGAACGGATGGGTCGGTTTTATTGGGGGATGGGGTTGTTTGCATAGGTATTTCTACTGCTGATTGTACATTTTCAGCAACTTGTGGGGGAGTTTGCTGGGGAATTTCTTCGGGTATTTGCTCTGAAATATCGTCTGTTTGATGAGGAATTTCTTCGGGTATTTGCTCTGAAATATCCTCTGTTTGCTCAGGGATTTCTTCATCTTGCTGAGGTATGTCCTCAACTTGGTGAGGAATTTCCTCTTCCTGATGAGGAATTTCCTGCTTTGGCTGAGGGATTTCTTCCTCTTAGTGGGGATAAATGAGGGGAGGGGGGTTATTTAAGGCAAGGCCTTTATTTATCAATAATTGAGCTAGACGGTGGTGTTTCAAGGAATGGAGCGGACGCTTTGCGTTGACAGTGTAACGTGACATATTTTTAAGACATCCCAATAGATAATATGGCATATTTATCAACTGACCATGTCTCAAGTGATTCAACAAGACGAAATCGTGCTGGTAAATTACCTGGTACCAGCCTTCGCACGTCAGGTATTGCTTTACAAACTCAACAACTTTCGGCCATGGTTGAGGCAGTGATTGAAGTGCTACGCCTCTGCCCTTGGGTTCTACCTGCTCGCCTGGTTGAAGAAAATCCTGCTGTGCATTGAGGATCAGGTGCTTCCTACTGAACCATCGCGTGCCATTAGCTGGTAGCCCGGTAACTTGGGCTATGACTTCCTCTGTGACTGGAATTTGAACTCCCTGAACGACAGAAAACCCCTCTGTTAAATTGCATGCAAACTCAAGGACTTGCTGTGCATCGAAATCTGGAAGTCTCCTAAAATAATCTAGCCATCCCGCTTGCAGGAAGATTTGGTAGGCCTCAGGATAGAGCTCAAGAAGTGTTGTTGTGCCAGGTTCGTATGTGATGAGATTTCCTCCCATAGCTGCTGTTTCAGTGAAAATTCTCAGTACAGAGTCGAGTTTCCGAGTTCAGTCCAGAGTAAATTGTTGCAAATGGTAACATGACACGATGAGGTGACTTTTACATATTACCGGGAGAGTTAAGGGCGACGACAGTTGGCGTGCTATACAATTATGACAACGCTTTGGTAATCCCCCCCCAAAAGCTACGACTAGGTGATATGATTGGAAGTACAATTATTCGGTAGTCCTATCAACGTCTCCACATTAACTATTATTTAATATCCATGCATAATCATGCGTACCTTTATATTTTACCTTTTTAGTTGCTGCGTCGAAAAGTCTTGTCTTGTCTTTTGCTGGATTAATAATGATTAAAGCGGGTCTAAAAGTATGAGAATACCAGCGGTTTTTATTACTAGCGGGAAGTAATAGTGGAGGGTTGTAATCATCATAGTGTATGGCTGGTTCTTTTGGTAGGAAATGGTATGTTTTATGCAAATAATAATTCATTTCTTGGGAACTGAAGTGGAGAAACTGGTGCTTTTATAAATGAGAGAAATACTGAAAAAGGCATTACGACATCGGGAAGTGGTGTTACAACAACGGGAGTTGGTGTTGCAGCAACAGGAAGTGGTGTTGCAGCAACGGGAAGTGGTGTTACAGCAACGGGAGTTGGTGTTGCAGCAACGGGAGTTGGTGTTGCAGCAACGGGAAGTGGTGTTACAGCAACGGGAGTTGGTGTTGTAGCAACGGGAAGTGGTGTTGCAGCAACGGGAGTTGGTGTTGCAGCAACGGGAAGTGGTGTTATAGCAACGAGAGTTGGTGTTGCAGCAACGGGAGTTGGTGTTGCAGCAACGGGAAGTGGTGTTGCAACAACGGGAGATGGTGTTGTAGCAACGGGAGTTGGTGTTGCAGCAACGGGAGTTGGTGTTGCAGCAACAGGGAGTGGTGTTGCAACAACGGGAAATGGTGTTGCAGCAACAGGGAATGGTGAAAGACTGATTTATGGTCCAAAAAACGTTCCCAAGTCCGCAAAGTGAAGCTTTTGTTCTCAGCCATTTTCCAAAGCTAAGATCTGCAAAATAATGAATTGTAATATGGCAACCCTTGGCAGGGATTATTAGTTGAAAAGAATATCTAATCTAAAAAAAATACATAAATGAACAGAAATTTAAGTGCCTTGAGGGACAGCAAGTTCCCCTAGGAAAGCATAGTGTATATCTGCCATGCAAGTAGCTTTAAAATCTTCTTTAGAAACAGGCCGCTGATACAAATGGAGTCGATACCCATTCACTAGTAGTGGTGTTCTGCTATCATCAATCGTTAAAAGTCTGACTGTCCCATTTGGAAAAACAGCATCTACTTCATAAGGCCCTAACCACCTTGTTCTTAACTTACCTTGGAAATTCTCGAAATGGGAGTCATAGAGTAGAGCCCAGTTACCTTTCTGGAACTGCTTTTGCTTGATGGTTCTGTCATGCCACCTGCTTCTTTGTTGCTGTATCATGGTTGTTTGATGGATGGCATCCAATCTCTTCTCGTCCAATTCCTGAAGCTGCTGCAACCTGGCTGTCTGTGCATCAGTCAAGTCAAAGTTAACAGCTAAAGCAGTTCTTAAAGTTTTGATTTCAAACTCTACAGGGAAAACAACATTTTTTCCAAAAACTAATTCATAAGGTGAAAAGCCCGTAGTATTCCTCCAAGTAGTTCTATAGGCCCATAATGCCTCAGGCAACCTTTGAAACCAGTCCCTTCTATTCTCCTTTATTGGTGCTTTCTACCTGCCCATTTGCCTGGGGGTGATAAGGTGTAGTCATTTTGTGCTTAATATGATATTTCTGAAGTGTATCCTTGAAGCCATGAGAGTTGAAAGGAGGTCCTCCATCTGTGACTAGTTCTCTAGGCAATCCAAACCTAACAAAGATCTCTTCAAATAAAAATGTTAGTACTACTTCTTCATTAGCTTTAAGGAGTGCCTTAGCTTCTACCCATTTAGGCATATAATCTGTGCACACTAATATGTACACTCTTTGATTGGATGGGGGATTAATGGGACCTATAAAATCTAATGCCCATCTCTCAAAAGGTTCAAGAATTACGTGGGGATTGAGTGGCATTTCATCCCTGTGATTAGGCTGGCCCATTCTTTGACAGCTATCACAGGCCTTCACATATTTCCTTGCATCTTTGAAGAGTGAGGGCCAATAATAACCCATTCTGAGTACCTTGTGTGCTGCTCTTTTGTCTGCAAAATGCCCTCCACAAGGGCCATCGTGACAAGCTTTTAATACATCATAAATTTCATCTTCACCAATGCATCTCCGGATTTCTTGATCAAGTCCTGTGTGGAAAAGGCACCTGCTTATCTAGCTGTACCTAGCGCTTTGCTGGATGATCTTTCTTTTTTCCCTGTGTGATAGGTGCGATGGTAATTTTCCTGCAACTAAATAGTTGGCAATGTCTGCATACCAAGGTGAGTGAGCAGATACTACAAATAAATATTCATCAGGAAAAGAATCATCTACTGGAATGTTTTCATTAGTTTTTAATCGAGAGAGGAAATCAGCAACTACATTTTCTTTTCCTGGCCTATCTACAATTGTGATGTCAAATTCTTGTAATAATAATAACCATCTGGTAACTCGAGCATTTGTAACCGATTTATTCATTAGATATTTAATGGTCGAGTGATCAGTATGCACAAAAGTAGTATAGCCAGTAATATAATGTCGAAACTTATTGATAGCATAAATGACTGCTAGGAATTCCTTCTCAGTGACTGTATAATTCAGTTCAACTGGTGTCATATTCTTACTGATAAAATAAATATCATGGGGAAGACTATTTTCTTCTTGGCCCAAGACAGCTCCAATTGCAGTATCTGAGGCATCAGAGGATATATGAAAGGGTAGTGCCCAATCAGGTCCTCTCAAAACGGGAGCTGTAGACAACTGATGTTTAAGTTCATTAAATGCTTTTTCACAATCACCAGTCCACTTAAATTCAACATTTTTTGTTAATAACACAAATAGAGGAGAAGTTATTTTGGAAAAATTCTTGATAAATCTTCTATAGTATCCAGCATGTCCTAAAAAGCTTCTTACATCAGTTTGTGTTTTGGGGATAGGGAGGGTCTGAATTACCTGTATTTTGGCTGGATCGACTTGAATTCCTAGGAATGAGATGAAGTGATCCAATACAATACCTTGATTCATCATCATATGACATTTTTCAGTGCTTAAGGCAAGGTTTGCTTCTACACATCGCTTAAGTACTTTTTCAAGATTCTGCAGTGCATCCTCAAAAGTCACTCCATAAGGAGTAAAGTCATCCATAAATATTTCTAAGGAATCATTTAGCATATCAGAAAAAATCCCTATCACTGCTCTTTGAAATGTTGCTGGAGCATTACATAGCCCAAATGGAAGAACCCTGTAGGCAAAGGTCCCCCATGGGCTAGTAAATGTCGTCTTGTCCTGGTCTTGGGGTGCAATCTTAATCTGATTATATCCACTAAATCCGTCCAAAAATGAAAATAATTTCTTACCTGCCAAATTATCTAATACCTGATCAATGAATGGTAAAGGGAAATGGTCTTTCTGGGTGGCTTTATTCAGAGCTCTGTAATCCACACATACTCTCCATTTGCCTTTTTTCTTGGGTACAATTACAAGTGGGGAAACCCACTCGCTATCAGATATAGGGTATATAAATCCTGCATTCAACAGTTTTTGAAGTTCTTCCTTCACAATTTCCCTTAGATTGGGATTCATCCGTCGCTGGGGTTGACAGACTGGGCGGGATCCTTCTTTAATATAAATGCGGTGGGTGCATAGCTCAGGAGAAATCCCCTTCATGTCTGTATAATCCCATGCAAATGCTTCTTTATTTCCCCGGAGTAACTTTATTAACTGCTGTTTTTCATTATCAGTTAAGTTAGGATTTATATTTAATGTTTTGCTAGGCTTAATTTCTATTGTTGTACTTTTGGAGGAGCTGCCTACTATTGTCTGAGATAAATTTTTAGTTTTCAGGTTCTGCTGAGATTCAGATTCCAAGATTGCAGTGAAGTGATTATACATTTCTGGGCTGACCGAAGAAGGTTCAGAAATGAAGCTACTGATTAATTCATCTTCGGTAAAGTCTTTGAAAGTTAAAGCTTGTCCGATAGTCAAGATAGATTGGGTTTCTTCATCCTCGTAATCTACCCATACAGAGTTGTCATTATTAATCATGGGTGTAGCATGAGGATAAAGGGTAAGCTGTTTGGTTTCCTGCCCATTAGAGATGGTCATTGATCCTGATCTACAGCTGATGAAAGCATTTGCTGTAGCTAGCTAAGGTCTTCCTAGAATCAATGGATGACCCCCCAACTTTGTTTTAGTTTGTAACACCACAAAATCAGCTGGGTAATTCCAGGATTCTACAGAAATTATTAGGTCTTCAATGACTCCTTCAGTTTTAATTGTAGAGCGATCAGCCAGCTCTAGAATGGTTGGAGTTTCCCTAATAAAGTTTTTTAACTGTAGCAATTGTGTTGTTTCAAGTGTCATAATGTTTATTGCAGCACCTAAATCTACTAGAACTTTAGAGACAAAAGTTTTTCCAACCTGAACTGTTACTGTAGGGTGACCAGGGTCACCATATTTCACAGGAGGATCTTTTTCTGTCATTAAAGCAGTCAGTTCTCCCATCACATGAACTGTGAGGGGGTCCTTAGCTTTTCTTCCAGGTTTTTTTATGCAGATATCTCTAACAGTCCTAGCATAAATGGGAACATCTCTTAGCGCTTGCAACAATGGAATTTTAACATATAAATTCTGCAGTTCGCCTAAAAGGTTAAAAGCAGGTTGCTCAAGCGTTTTGGTGAGAGCCAGACGTTCAGGGAATGGCGGATCTGCTGTTTGAGCATTGTTGTTAGATGTTGATTCAACTGTTTCAGCATTATTGTTAGCTGGTTTTTCTTTTCCAACTTCCTCTTTATCATAGTCAGTAATGTCATCAATGATGGGTTCAATAATTCTCCCTGAACGAAGATGGATATCGTTACATTGCATGGGGGAGACAAGCTGATTTTGAATATCAATTACTTGCAGAGCTTTATTGTTATTTGGGTTGGGGTTGGGTTGCACAGGCAGCTGTGGTCTAATTGCTTGGTTATTCAGAGGAGTATTGGATGGTAAGGAAAGAGACTGTTGATGCTGAGGAAATGGCATCTGCTGGCCTGCCCAGTTCAGATTCCATTGATTAAAATACGATTGCTGGGGAGCCCAAGGATTCCATATGGTAGGATCAAGAAAAGGAAGACTTGGTTACTGCATGGGTAGAAAATTCATCGTATTAAAGGGTGGGTACTGCATTTGGTTCAGGGGTGGGTAATTTGTTTGAAAAGGAGAATGATTATTCCAACGACTAAATGCTGTGTTAGAATTCATACCTTGTCTTTGTGGCCATTGCCTCCTCTGTGTCATCAGGTACACTGCTTCAGCCTCTTCTTCAGTTGACTGCAGTGCTGCTTTTATTCCAGGCAGAGAGGGGCATTGCTGGGTCTCATGGTCCTTTTCACAGATCGTGCAGACTGGTACCTTATCTAGTGGGCATTCCCTGAGTGGGTGTTTTTCTCTGCATTTAGAACAAAAAATAGGTAGGGCATCTTCTGCTTCTGCCTGTTTCTTCTTTACTTGCAGAGCATCAATTTGTGAAGCAAAAGAGCTTAACATTTCAGTTTTAAATTCTTCCAACAAATTACCTATTTCAACCCTTGTTGCTCCTCCACTTGCTGACTTCTAGACTCTTGAATATACGTTGTCCCTACTTTTTGGTCTGCTTACTGCTCCTCTTGAACATCTCATATAGAGGTTGATAATTTCATCAAATGGTTCCTTGGAAATGTCCCATTTTCCAAGCATATTCAACATGTCCAAGCAGTCATCTTGTACCCCTTTCAACAGTATTGTTTTCAGAATATCTTTACTCATGGTAGGGTGGTCAGACCGCTGCAAATTATACTGTAGTCTTTCCACAAAGTCCTCCAGATTCTCGTCCTCCTTCTGAACCATTTTAAACAACTCTTCCTTCCTCTCTCTTGTTCGGCAGTAATCCTGATATTTGGCTAGAAAACTTTCTTTCATCTGATCCCAGGTAGTGATTGCCTGAGCTCCCAAGCTCATAAACCACCTTAACGCATTCCCTTTCAGTGTTGCTGGAAATAGTTTTAGTTTCTGATTAGGGCTCACATAATCATAACTCCTACATAGTATATCAAATTCAAAGAGGAATTCATCCGGGTCTTCAGAGGATAACCCATGAAAGTTGGGTAATGCTGAAAGTGGAATGTTCTTCATAGGGGTTGCCCCTCTCGGGATCTCCCCAATAGGGAACTCCAGGGTAGAGAGTGAGTTTTCCCCCCTTCCTTCTGCTCTGTTATCCTCCATTGGTCTTTTTCCTGAATCGCTTGCTTTATCTTCTGTATCTTCTGTCTCTTCAGGTTCTTCTACCGGTTCCTCAGTGTGCTCTGGTACTTCCAGCTTCCTTTCAGGTCCTAGTACTTCCTCCGTCTGTCGATCTGTTTGTGAGGAATACTGGATCTGAGGTCTCCGGGAACTCGTCCTCTGTGATGTCTCGGCCTTTGAAATAATTTCGTCAATGAAGGTCTTTCTTCCTCCTCCACCTTTGCCGCTTGTGAAATTAGGTTTCCTGCGTCCTCTCATGCACCTGTTATTCTTAAAAAGAAATCATTAATGCTTTTAAAATCTCTAGTCGCCTTCCCCGGCAACGACGCCAAAATGTTGGCTACTTGAATTGTTTATTGATTAAACAGTCGAGTACCACATTAATTTGTCAACCCGGGAAAGTCCTTTTATTTCAAAGGTGACCTTGTACTGTATGTACTTAATTCTAAAAGCATTAAAAGCTGTAGTATACACAATTCTATTTTCTGTCAAACTCCTTACTCTATGTTATAACAGTTAAAGTATATTGCAGAGATGAAATGAAAGCAGTTAACTAAGAATACAAATCTGCAAAGAAAAATAATGGCTGCTCTGTTAGCAGAGGATCAGGACCCTATCCTCAGGGTAAGGATGTTCAGCACCTGCCCCTGTAACCAGGTTGCTAATACACACTGCAATTCCAAATCACCGGTGAAGTATTCTTTTACAATATCAAGCAATTAACAAAACAGAGTATCAACAAAAGGAAATTATCAGAGGTAATGCTACAGAATCCAAACAGAGTACCAGCAAAAGGAAATTATCAAACACACTCACACACTAACAGAAAATAAATGGGTGAATCTTGTGAAGAAGGTGGGCCCTGTCCCTCTCACAAAATTCCCCAGAACACAGATGCCAGATTAGATGCTCAGAACAACCTTTTATTCATCTGCCAAAATGTCCAGTTACAATGAAGATTCAGACTTGCTTTTGTTTTTCAAAATTTCCCTTACAACTTGTTTCCTTTTATCCCCCCTTTCTAATGTAGATGTCTCCTCTTTATAGAGGAGACATCTATTACAATAGACCGTCATAGTTCATTCAGTTAAACCTTTTTGTCAAAAATAAGAAATCCATCCTTGTTACAGGATGCCGTTACAACAGTGTGACGGTGTATTCTTTCTTGGGTCTCTTACTGTTACACAGATGGTAAACAAACTTCAACCATCTTCTTGGAATCCTCGTACTCTCCTTTGCCGCTTCTCCATTGTTGCTGATTTAGTAAACTCATGCTGTTCCTGGTGTTTTAGCAACTGTAACCGTGTTTTACCCTTTCTGGACAGTTGTTGATCGTGCTGTGTCAGCATGGAACTCTATCGATCTTCTGATAGTTGCTGTTTGTCATTTCCGGTATTCCGGTTGTTGAAAAATAACGTTTACCCTGCTTTAGATAGTTGTTGTTGCTGGTGTTGTAGCGACTGCGTAGTTGCTGTTTCTGGTGTTGCAGCAACTACGAATTATAATTTCTGCAGACTTTAGACAGTTCAACGGTTACTTAGCAACTTGGTTAACTTCTCCAAAGATTAATTATAAAGATAACATGAATATGTAATGAATGATTAAACATATAGTAATGCGGAGAGTTACTTCATACGTTGGAATGAGTAGATCATTATATAATCAAAAGCTTTCAACTTATGGACTGAAGAGGGTAATATTATAGCAAAAATACAAGGTCAAAAGTGGTCAATTTGGAGTCCTAACACCCTAGACATGGCTAAAAAATTTGTTTATAATAACTCCTAAGATCCAACAGATGAGAGATTCTAAAGCCTAAAAGCATATGTCATAGATATCAACTGTAATATGAATATCCTTATGGTATCTTTGGCAAACAAGCTTGGAATCAAATAAGACAAAGGTTCCAATCGATAGGTCAGATCAAAGGAAAAATCAAGTGATCAAGAAGATCTAGATCTAGAGGAGTTAAAGAACCCAAAAAAGAGTAGTTGGGTTCAAGCACCATGAACCATTCATAGTCCCTCTTCAATATGGATGCAAAGGTGGACATCAAATAGTATCAAAGTGAGATTGATGCTTTGAAATTAAAGCACTAGTTGTAATTGCCAGATGTTTACTTTAGTGTCCACTACATAGATGGGGAACACAAAATTTCATTCGCTCATTTGAAATTGGAGTGCCATGCCCTAACTTGGTGGGAAAATCACACATAAACCCATAGGCTAAAGGGGGATCCTCTAGTAACTAGGTGGGGGGATTTTAAAACTGTCATAAAGTTCCAATTTCTATCATATCAGGTATATAGAGAACTAGTGGATCCATAGGCATTATTTTAGGTAGAGGTAAGGGTAGCGTGTATAGGATTACACCACATCATACATGAAGATGACAATAATGTTGGGAATCTCTCCCAAAAACATAGATATATGCCTCAAGTATCTAGGGAATCTACATAGCTATTTGTGAAAGCAAGTGATGTTGTTCAATCCCAGAACAATGGAGAAGGCTTGTGTGTAGGCACTGTAGTTGGAAAACATAGGCTAGAAGAAAGGGAATTCAAGTGATTCAAAGCAAAAGGAACACCAAGAAGATTTTCAAGAGGGGAAGAAGCAATGGAAAGTGGGAAAAGATAAAATCACAACAACCAAAACACAACAATGCAAAGATATTAGAAACCACTGCAGCAATGATGGTCACACATAGAATAAGTGTTGGAAATTACACCCACAAATCAAACAAAAGAAACTTAAGAAGGATATAATGAATAAAATATCATAGCCACAAATTCTAGCAATCAGATGGAAAAGAAATCTAATGTGGATGAGAAGAAAGTTTTCACATCAATGCAAAAGGAGGTGAATCTCAGTAGCCTTCATCAACATGAAGAGAAGGAAACGATAAAACAATTCCATTTAAAGATATAAGTCATGAAGACAAATATTGATGTTTTATTCAACTTAAGTTCATAGGAAAATCTCATAGTAATAGATCTGGTAAAAAATATTAAGTTGGAGGTTCATAACCATCCTAGCTCATATCAATTACGATGGATCAATGGGGAGGAAGAAATAAAGGTAACCAAAAAGTATAAAGTTAAATTTGCTATTGGTAATGATTTTATTGATGAAGTAGAATTAGATGTAGCTCCACTTGATGTATGTAGAGTTTTTTTTTGAGTCCCTATATGTACATGTAGGATGCAATTTTCATGCAGAGAGCCAACCAATACCACCTTATCAAGGACATAAAATACCTCCTCATCAACACACAAGATAAAGTCAAAGATTTCAATGATAAGTGGCAACCAAGTTAATTATTTTTAGAAAGAAATATGTTTAACTATTTCTAGAATAAAATTAGTCTGATGATGACTCAATAAGGTCAAAGGAATCCTTGGAGGGGTGTATTGAGTAACATAGAAACTATTGAAAGAGTTGCTATAGGCATATCCTATAGCCTAGAGGGCTACCACCTAAGAGGGAAGTGAATCATAAGATCCAATTATTTCTAAATTTTCCTTTGCCAAATATTGGGTTGTTTAGACATTCCATTTTGTAAACAAGAAAAGTGAAGAAGTAGTTCTAACAACTATTGGTGTAGAGTGTTATTCAACCAAGTACCTCACCATGTGGGTCACCTGTCATAATTATGCCAAAGAAGTATGGGACTTAGGTGAATGTGTGTCAACTAAAAAGCATTAAACACAATTATACTCAAGAACATATACTCTCTACCTAGGATTGATGACCTATGAGACCAGTTGTAGTGAGAAAAGTACTTCACGATGTTGGATTTAAAAATCAGGGTATCACTAGATTTAAGCCAAAGAAGGAGATACTTATAAATCACCTTCAAAACTAGATAAGGTTTGTATGAGTGCTTAGTCATTCCATTTGGTATATGTAATGCACAAGATACATTCACAAGATTAATGAATGATCAACTACACCTTTATTTAGATTCATTTGTTACTATTTATTTGGATGATACACTAGTTTATATTGGTACCTCAAAGGAGCACATCTCACACATGTTGCAGGTGTTGAAGACTTTGAAGAAGCACCAATGGTTAAAAAATCTCAAGAAATGTGAGTTTTTACAGCTATATTTGGTGTATTAGGCCATTGTGATTGGTGGAAGGGAGTTCAAGATAGATCCTGATAAGATGGAGGACATCATGGAGTGGTAGGTGCCTACAATTTTTTTTGAGGTTAGTATTTTCTTAGATATCATTTTTGGGATTCAACTGCGTTAAGTAAGTCATTCAAACGTATGACCATTTCCATGAGAGGTAGTCGTAACTGACTAATTTCTCATGATTTTTGAATAGTTCACTTAGCACTCATTGCATCGGGTGATGCTCACAGGGGTGAAGAAGTGGGATTGAAACTAGTAACGAATCACATAGCATCAATCATCACTTCCGGGGCTTGCACCCGGTAACCAGGACTTCCCAGGAGGTCACCCATCCCAGAACTCCTCTGGCTCAAGCGCGCTTAACTGTGGAGTTTTTCCCCACAATCAAGCCCACTTAGCTTGCTACCCCATTTGCAAAACCTTAGCAAGTATTGTGCCTCATGAACCATTCAAGTAGAGATCCCTTGACTCTTTTTGAATTTAAGTATGGGGGATTTACGCAGTGCATTATATTAGATATCATTTTTGGGATTCAACTGCGTTAAGTAAGTCATTCAAACGTATGACCATTTCCATGAGAGGTAGTCGTAACTGACTAATTTCTCATGATTTTTGAATAGTTCACTTAGCACTCATTGCATCGGGTGATGCTCACAGGGGTGAAGAAGTGGGATTGAAACTAGTGAAATGTGGAGAACGAATCACATAGCATCAATCATCACTTCCGGGGCTTGCACCCGGTAACCAGGACTTCCCAGGAGGTCACCCATCCCAGAACTCCTCTGGCTCAAGCGCGCTTAACTGTGGAGTTTTTCCCCACAATCAAGCCCACTTAGCTTGCTACACCATTTGCAAAACCTTAGCAAGTATTGTGCCTCATGAACCATTCAAGTAGAGATCCCTTGACTCTTTTTGAATTTAAGTATGGGGGATTTACGCAGTGCATTATATTAGATATCATTTTTGGGATTCAACTGCGTTAAGTAAGTCATTCAAACGTATGACCATTTCCATGAGAGGTAGTCGTAACTGACTAATTTCTCATGATTTTTGAATAGTTCACTTAGCACTTATTGCATCGGGTGATGCTCACAAGGGTGAAGAAGTGGGATTGAAACTAGTGAAATGTGGAGAACGAATCACATAGCATCAATCATCACTTCCGGGGCTTGCACCCGGTAACCAGGACTTCCCAGGAGGTCACCCATCCCAGAACTCCTCTGGCTCAAGCGCACTTAACTGTGGAGTTTTTCCCCACAATCAAGCCCACTTAGCTTGCTACCCCATTTGTAAAACCTTAGCAAGTATTGTGCCTCATGAACCATTCAAGTAGAGATCCCTTGACTCTTTTTGAATTTAAGTATGGGGGATTTACGCAGTGCATTATATTAGATATCATTTTTGGGATTCAACTGCGTTAGTATTTTCATTGGGGTAGCATAGTGCCCGAGGAAATTCATATCCTCATTTTTAGTAGTAGCTACACCACTCCATGCCATAACGATGAGTGGCAAGAGATTATAGTGGGGTAAGGGTCAACATAAGGTATTTTAAGAGTGGAAGAAGAAAACAAGTAAGCATTGGTTCTTGCATTACCAAAGTTGTAATAAACCTTTGAAGTGGAGATGGTTATGACTTGGTATGCTATGGGAGTGGTCTTGGTGTAGGGAGGAAGGCATGTATATTGGAAATAATAAGAGGGGGCGGGGTGCGGGGTTAATTAATATTTCTCATCGATTAGTTTTTATTTTTTTACTTTACAGAGCATTAATTAACATTAGCATCAGATCATAACATGAATCAACACCAATCAATAATGCACGAAAAAAAAGATAATAGACACCAAAGATTTTAGATGCAAAACCTTCTAGGAGAAAAACCATTTAAATCTTCATTACTTCATAAACATATCTAGTGCATTTCATAGACAAAATGGCATGACTAACCACTCATACAAGCCTTGCTTGGTTTTGAAGGTGGTCTTCCAGGTATCTTCTTATCTGACTCAAACTTGGTGGTATCCATACTTTAAGTCCTACTTGGTGATGTATTTTTCTTGCTACAACTGATCTAGTAGATCATCTATTCTGGTTAGGTGGTGTTGGGTCTTGAAAATGTCATTCATTTCCATTACACATTCACTATTATGTCCATTATATCACCTCCATTTCACTACTATGTCACTACATTCACCCCACTTTCATTATCATTGGGCCACATTTGTGTTTTTCCAAACTTTATTAATTCTTAGCCTTTTTAAGTGAATTTGTGGTTAAAAATTAGAAAATAATGTGCATATGCTTATACCTAACAAGTGGGTTGAGATTGTTGACATGTGTAGGTTAAAAGGAGGCTTCTAGAAGACCCTTATGTGGCACTCTAAGGCCAAATTCGAATTTGAGTGGAAAGAATCATGGGATCATGAGGATATCTGTCACATCTCCTAATTGTATTGAAACTCTAAGAAGACATGTGTCTTATCAGTTCCTATTTTAATTAGGACTCTAGAGGTAGAGGGAGAGATTCATGGACTCTCATTAATGAGATGGCTTCTCATCTTTTTGTATAAATATGATATCTCTCTCCTTCATTTGTTAGCTTGTTAGTCTTAGCTTAGCTTGGAGTTTATAGTTCTTCCTTGATGGTTTTTGAAAGCTTTCCATTGTACTTTGTAATTTTGAAGAATTTGAATAAAGCTTTGATGTTCTCAACATGGAAGGAGATGTGAAGTAGATGTCATGGAGCATATTAGAATGTAAGGTAGAGTAGATTTGATTTTGTAATTTTGCTTTGATTTCATTCATGTATGTTATTTTATTGCTTTCAAGTTTGATAGATTAGATTTTCCATTCATGCAATTTTAATTCATGTAAGTGTGTTCAATCGGTTGATTGTAGATTAGTTTTTTCTTTACATGTTTTTGCATCAAATAGTGACATGAGATTTGCCTCTCTGCTGAATTTTTTCTTAAGATTTTCAATTTCAGTTATGCTTTGATTTCAGTTTTATTTATTTGTTGTTGTTAGTTAGTTTAGATATCAAATTCTTCATGTCATTTGACGTTATCTCCAAAGCCATGGCTTAACCCCGAAAATCTACTTGGCGAGCTATGGGATTATGAGTGAAGTGATTTGATTTTACTTTTATCTCAGCAACTAGATATCAAGTTCTTCATGTTATTGACGTTATCTCCAGAGCCATGGCTTAACCCCGAAAAGCTACTTGGCGAGCTATCAGATTATAAGTGAAGTGACTTTATTTTACTTTCATTTGCAAGTAGGTAATTTAGATATCAATTCTTCATGTTATTAACGTTATCTCCGGAGCCATGGCTTAACCTGGAAAAGCTACTTGGCGAGCTATCGGATTATAAGTGAAGTAAATTGATCTTGTTTTCGTTAGTCTGCAATTTTTGGTTTGTTTGAGTGCATTAGTTTAGATTTTATTTATGTAATTAGATGGGCAGCAGAGACAGTGATTTCATGATCAATATTTCATCTTTCATTTGATTTAAGTAGCTTCATATTTACATTTTTGTTCAAGTATTGATTTTATCAATAACATGTTTTGAGATCTTTTGAAGTGCTAAGTTTTGGAAGTTACTATAAGGGACATAAACCTTGTCTTGAAATCTACATCCATACTTGACCTTTAAAAGTATTCTTAAGACCTTAGAATAGGATTTCCATTTGCATTAAACACTTTAGGAAACCAACAAGAACAAAACCCCAAAAACAACATAAACTATAAAACAACGAAGTAAGAAAAAGGCTAACTAAGCATATATGGTGCACCACACTTCATCTGTTTATGATACTCGGATTGATAATTTATGTAGAGCGATTTAAGACGTTAAATTGACTAGACATTTTGGCGTCATTGCTGAGGAAGTGTAATTAGGAGACCTTATTTCTTACATCTAAAAAAAAAAATTAATAATTTCTTGAGTATGCTCTCCTCCTGCACTTTGTGTGATTTGGAGGATCAGAAAAATGATTGTTATGTTAAAAAAAAAAAAAAAACAAAAAAAGAAGGAGAAGAAAAAGGAGACAAAATAAACTTCATCATTTCAATTGATTCAAAAAAAAAAAAAAATGAATCCCAACTGCTTGGATAGGTTCAGCTGTCCAAGATTGACTGGTTATGATCTGTAGTGGTCCTCAAAACACTATATCCAGTTTTAATAAGATTTTGCAACTTAACTGCGGAATGTAGCCTGATTCTGCAGCTAACTGTGAATTTCGCAGCTAATTTCAAGGTTTAATAGGTTACAGGCATCCAATGAAGAAACCGACCACATGGGCATCTCCAAAATTGTCCTGACATGGATTCTATCCTAGTCACTCAGCCCAAATTGATAAAAAAAAATCAGCTTAAGGCCTCAATCAAAGTTCTGTTTTTAGCATATTTTACTTGAAGTCTTTGCTCCCTGAAATTGAAAATCATTAATCCTTCTTATAAAAATTTACAATTTTAGAGAGAAAAAAAATAAAATAATCAATGGCTATCCCCAATTATAGTCTCCACTGTGGCCTCAATAGAAAATCTGCATTCCTGATTGAGCTTTGGCCTTAAAACAAACTTGCAAAAATCATATAAAAAAAAACATAAACCTGCAATATAAACAATTCTCCCATCTTTTTGTAGCTTGAAATATCCTCTATTTTTTGGCCTCAACCTCAAATTTGACAGTTGCATTCTAAGTTGTGAAGACAAAAAGAAATCAGATCATCACCTTCAAAGCCTCTGTCAAACATGCACAAAAATCAGTTGCAAGATTTATTGCAAATAAGCCAATTCTAAGAAACAGCGACAGAAGAAATGCTTTTACTGCAAATAACGTGAAAGGGCTATATCAAAGAAGAAATTTACAAACTGCATTGCCTGTTTAGACCGTACAAATGTTGCCCAATATGCATATGGATTAGTTGCAATAAGCCGACAGCTGAATGCTTTGGGCTTGATAGATGTGCCAGAAATTGATTTGGATAGTAGTTTAGCTGAAGCTCTAGACAATGGGTGATACGATTACTTTACAATATGTTGGTTCTGCTATTCATAATAACAACAAATGATTCAAACATATGCGGCAGAAGAAATCGATTTTACAACCGAATGCAGTAATTCACACAAAAAAAAAAAAACACAGAATAGTAAAAACCTCAAACTTTAATGCACGATTTGGTCAAACGGAGACGAATTTGGGAAAAATAAAACATGAATTTTTTCGACAATAGGGTCAGTTAGATAACCCAGAAACGGTTTTAAGAAATTCATGGTGGTTTGAGAGAATTTCTTGGTTCTCTGAAGCCTCTTTTTGCATGCCGCGTGAGGAAAAACAATTCTTTTTGAACAGTTGTGGCCATATTTCGATTTCTTTGAGAAATCTGCCCAGATCTGATTTCCTTGGCTGCCAGGTCATCCACCATGTCACTGAATGCGTGAGAAAAAATGATTTCTATTAAATGAACAAGGAATAGTTTGAACACGGCACGCCGTAGTTGTTTGAAGAAACACGACTCTCTGTCATTAAAACCCATGAAGTTGCTGCCACCCATTTGTACTTGTTCTGTTACTTCCAGTTAAATGTTGGGAGAAAATGGAATAGGGAAGACAACGTTTATACCCATGTTGGCTAGTTTATTGAAACCAGATCTTGTAGATATGGAGAATCCTGAATCCAATGTGTCATACAAACCGTAGAAGATCAACTGAAGCTCTAGTCAATTGTTAGGCATTTATTGCACCAAAACAAAAACAAAACAAAAATCCGTGATTCATAGATGCACCCTCAATTCACATCTGATGTCATGAAACCACTTCAGATTGAACAATTAATGTAGTAAATCTTTCTGGTAGAGAATTACATAGAGTTGCAAATGCATACCTGGATTCAAAACAGCGTATTGTTGCAGCATGAAGCTGCACAAATAGTCCAGTCCTTGCTCAGGCCAAACAACTATGTTATTATCAAGCATGACCTTAGTATCCTTGATTATTTATCGGACTTTATCTGTTGTTTGTATGGGAAGCCTAGGGCTTATTGTGTAGTAACACTGGCATTTTCAGTTAGAGAAGGGATCAATATCATTTTGGTTGGTTTTGTTTCAACTGAAAATCTCTATTTTAAAGATGAATCACTTACTTTTAAGGTTGCAGAAACTCAACAGGAAAGTGCGGAAGAGATAAAAAGCTAAATATGTGTAAAACTAATGGTTGGCTATCTTTTAGCTGCGGAATGCAGCCTGATTCCGCAACTAACTGGCATTTTCGCAGCCATTCAGACTTCTATAGGTTATAGGTGTCAAGAGACGAAACAAACCACATGGGTAGCTAGGAAAATGTCAGTACATGGATGGTGTCCTATTCATTTGATCTAAGTCGATGAAAAAGACCCTGGTTGAAGGGAAGTCAAGGTGTGTGTTATCACTAAGTCGCCACACTAAGTCGCCGCATGTCAAGAAAAAAAATGAATCAATGAAATGAATAAGTTATTTGCTCGCTTTTCTGAAGGTATTGATTAATTTTGGACTGATGATGAAAGATGAATGGATAACTTTTTATTCAAGATTTTTAGCTATAGAAACTGTGCACATTCCGCAGCTAAAGTCCAATTCTGCAACTGTTCTCTAATTTCGCAGCCGAAAAAACCTCATTGTTCAAATCAGCCTATCTTTCTCATACAAAATCAGATTTTGATGATTCAAGTACCGCTGGAAAGATCTACACAATGAGAAATCCATCATTAGAGTTTGAAATGGCAAATAATGAAATAAATTGCTGAAAAGAAGCAACATTCAACTTGGGGCACCAATTCCAAAGCAGGTATAAATTTTTTTGATTTTTCCTTTGAGAACTTGTTTCATTAATACAAATTCTTAGTTTTGTGTGTAAATATCATAATTAGAGAGATTGGTCACCTCTCTCCTTTGATAATCTTACATTCCATTGCAGAAGAAGTATTAGTTTTTTTGCAGGTTCCAGAAGGAAGGACAAATGACTACAAGAGAATGGTGTCTCTCTAAGAGACCAATTTGTTTCATAAGAGGATGATCAACAACAAAGAGGAAATATGTCGATGCAAAATCAGATCCAAACACTTGAAAAACTTTCATATACTATTGTCTCCATCACATCCATACCTCATAATAAACCATTCACCTCATTTCACTTCATATTTTCCATTTATATTCACATCCACTTTCCATCTCTTTTTGTCCATTCATAACCCACAAATAAAAGCAAGAGGCGCATTCACATGCTTATTTCTCATTGCCATTTCTACTCTCCATTACCATCTTCCATTTCTTGTCATTTTCATTTCGCAAATAAGCCCTGCTTCAACGCAAATTATTGATTCCATAGTCCTTTGAGTCTAAGTTCTTTGTAAAAACACCTTGAGGCTTGCATGCCTTAATGGCAAGTCCTCATGCTGACAAACAATGGGAATACATTAATTTCCCTTGTTCATCAGATCTTCTAGGTGACTCGACATCGGCAAATTCATTCGTACCTAGCAAGATGTTTTTGGGCATCTTGGATCTCACTGTCATCAATGGTGAGAGTTATCGTGTTGACTAGTGACATCCATTAATGGCCACTAAGTCAACAATTTCCTACTATGTTCGACATCAGAATATTTTTTTTCACATAGTAGGAATTGTGCCAATGAGTATTGAAGACATGAAGACTATTATTTTCAGCATTTTGGAGCAGATTCAACAAGTTTTAGTAGAAGTAATAAAAAGTCATCTTAACTCTTTATCCATGACTCTGCTTGTTCAGCCACTTGAAGAACAGTATGATCAGAATTTTGTAGCCACCACACATACAACTCATCCATTCCAAAGGGTAAGTTAAGGTATGCCATTTTCTAACTTTTGACCATAGAATTCCATAAAAAGCTAGAATGATAATTGTTGGAAAAACATTTCTCTTCTTCATTTCATAAAATTGCCAATACCATTAGTTGGGGGGGGGGGAATACATTCATCTTCATATCTTTCCATGTCCATATCATACTCAGGAGCCCACATACTTCCAACATATATTAACTATTACATTGTTATTATGAGCATACAATGGCTTTTCAAAAAGTGTTTAAAGGATAAAGTGGATACAAACAAAATCATGGTTGTCACACAAGAACCAACCATCATGAAATCCAATAAAGATATACTTTGTAACAATAATCAAAATGTCATTATGCAAAGTTCAAATATCAAAATAGAATGCAACAACAACAAAAAAATGATTGTAACACAAGAACCAACCATGTTGCAATTCAAGTAAAACACTTTGCAGAAATATGAAGTTATCAAATGATATCATGTAAAGTTAAGCCAAAGCTCAAGGATCAAAATAATTAGTGTAATGTATATTGCACGAGGACATGCAATAACTTCAGTTGGGGGGTATGTTGGGTCTTGAAAATGTCATTCATTTCCATTACACATTCACTATTATGTCCATTATATCACCTCCATTTCACTACTATGTCACTACCCCACTTTCATTATCATTGGGCCACATTTATGTTTTTCCAAACTTTATTAATTCTTAGCCTTTTTAAGTGAATTTATGGTTAAAAATTAGAAAATAATGTGCATATGCTTAAACCTAACAAGTGGGTTGAGATTGTTGACATGTGTAGGTTAAAAGGAGGCTTCTAGAAAACCCTTATGTGGCACTCTAAGGCCAAATTCGAATTAGAGTGGAAAGAATCACGGGATCATGAAAATATGTGTCACATCTCCTAATTGTATTGAAACTCTAAGAAGACATGTGTCTTATCAGTTCCTATTTTGATTAGGACTCTAGAGGTAGAGGGAGAGATTCATGGACTCTCATTAATGAGATGGTTTCTCATCTTTTTGTATAAATAGGAGATCTCTCTCCTTCATTTGTTAGCTTGTTAGCTTGTTAGTCTTAGCTTAACTTGGAGTTTATAGTTTTTCCTTGATGGTTTTTGAAAGCTTTAGAAAGCTTTGTTGTACTTTGTAATTTTGAAGAATTTGAATAAAGCTTTGATATTCTCAACATGGAAGGAGATGTGAAGTAGATGTCATGCAGCATATTAGAATGTAAAGTAGAGTAGATTCCATTTTGTAATTTTGCTTTGATTTGATTCATGTGTGTTATTTGATTGCTTTCAAGTTTGATAGATTAGATTTTCCATTCATGTAATTTTAATTCATGTAAGTGTGTTCAACCGGTTGATTGTAGATTAGTTTTTTCTTTACATGTTTTTGCATCAAATAGTGACATGAGATTTTCCTATCTGCTGAACTTTTTCTTAAGCTTTTCAATTTCAGTTATGCTTTGATTTCAGTCTTATTTATTTGCTGTTGTTAGTTAGTTTAGATATCAAATTCTTCATGTCATTTGACGTTATCTCCAGAGCCATGGTTTAACTCCGAAAAGCTACTTGGTGAGCTATGGGATTATGAGTGAAGTGATTTGATTTTACTTTCATCTCTGCAATTAGATATCAGGTTCTTCATGTTATTAACGTTATCTCCAAAGCCATAGCTTAACCCCAAAAAGCTACTTGGCGAGCTATCGGATTATAAGTGAAGTGACTTGATTTTACTCTCATTTGCAAGTAGGTAATTTAGATATCAATTCTTCATGTTATTGACGTTATCTCCGGAGCCATGGCTTAACCCAGAAAAGCTACTCGGCGAGCTATCAGATTATAAGTGAAGTAAATTGATCTTACTTTTGTTAGTCTGCAATTTTTGGTTTGTTTGAGTGCAATAGTTTAGATTTTATTTATGTAATTAGATGGGCAGCAGAGTCAGTGATTTCATGATCAGTATTTCATCTTTTGTTTGATTTAAGTAGCTGCATATTTACACTTTTGTTCAAGTATTGATTTTATCAATAGCATGTTTTGAGATATTTTGAAGTGCTAAATTTTGGAAGTTACTATAAGGGACATAAGCCTTGTCTTGAAATTTACATCCATACTTGACCTTTAAAAGTATTCTTAAGACCTTAGAATAGGATTTCCATTTGCATTAAACACTTTAGGAAACCAACAAGAACAAAACCCCAAAAACAACATAAACTATAAAACAACGAAGTAAGAAAAATGTTAACTAAGCACATATGGTGCACCACACTTCATCAGTTTACGATACCCGGATTGATAATTTATGTAGAGCAATTTAAGACGTTAAATTGACTAGATAGGTGGTACCTATTCTTGAGTGTAATTTTGTTTAATACTATGTGATCATACACATCTACTCAGATTCCCCTCCTTTTGCACTGATGTATAGATGATCTTGTCATCCACACATGAGCTTATTTCAACCTAGTTGCTTGAATCAGTGGCCATGATTTTCTTCATTTCACATTTATTTTTGTTCCTCATGTTAAGATATGGATGCAACTTCCAACACTTCTCCTCTATATGACCATCAATGTTACAATGATTCCGGTGGTTCCTGATATCTTGGCATTAGTGTGTTGTGGCTATTTTATTTATATATTTTCCCCTTCTCCACCTTTTGTTCCCTTCCTTAGAAGTGTCATGGTGCTCCTTTTGCTTCAACCGCCTTCATTTCCATTTCTATTGAACTATGTTCTCCAAGTATTGTGCATGTACATAAGCCTTGTCTATTTATCTAGGTTTGAACAACATCACTTACTTCCATAGATGGCTATGTAGAAACCCCAAATACTTGAGGAGTATACTTTGGTTCTTTGTGGATATACCTAGCATTAGGGACATCTTTCTAAATTTTGTGGTGTACTCTTATACACTATGCCCTTGATTCTACTTAAAGTAATGCCACTGGATCCACTGGCCCTCTACATACTCGATCAAGTAAAATTGTGACTTCATGAGGGTTTTCACATCCTCCCACTTAGTCATTGTAGGATCTCCCTCCAACCTCAAGGTATTTGTGTGGATTTACCACTAGGTCGAGACATGGCCCTCTAATTTTAATTGAGAAAATGAAATTTTATATTGTTCCTCTATATGATGAACACTAAAATAAACTTTTAATTACTGCAACTAGTGATTTATATTTAGAGGGTCAATCTTACCTTCATACGGCTTGATGTCAACCTTTGATTCCATTTTTAATAGGGACTATGAAGGGTTCATGGAACTCGAGTTGGGTTGATCCTTTCCGAGTTCCTTCTTAGATTCACTCTCTAGTTCTTCATAATCTACCGATTTCCCATCTAGTCTGACCTCCACATTAGGACCTTCATCTTCTCCAAATAACCCAATATTATTGGTTAGGGCCACCATGAGGAGGCTCACATTGTGTCTTATATCTATGAATTATACTCCTATTTGTACAAACCTCCCCTCTATAGGATCATGAGGGCTATTCATAGATCTATCAGTCATGATTGAGGTTTTGTGAATTTTAAGTTAAATGATATGATCCCCTACAAATCTCCACAATATACCTAAAGAATCCTTATTTGATACCAATATGATCCATAAACTTTTGTGGATATTCCACTACATAGTTCCTCACAACATGTCTAATATATTTTATTAGAAAATATAAAATATACACTATGAGGGTTTATTATTCCTTATATTTTTTGGATCTATTAATTACTATATATTGCATATAAATATAAATTATAATTATGTAGAAAATAAAGAACAGTGAAATGAAAATAATAAACCAAAAATTAACACAGTATATAACTGAGGAAACCCTTTCAAGAGAATACCCACCTAGTAGGCAAGGTTGCTTTCCTCTCTTTCTCTGAATGTAAAATGGATGCAAGTACAAAGAAGTGAGGTATGTGGCATGTGGACTACTACAGTGCACGATCCCTCTCTATTTTCTCTTTTTCTATTCACTCTTGGCTACTCTACTCATCTGTGGAGCAAAATGCACTTGAATAGAATGAAATCCCTTTTCCTCCTAGTGGTCTAGTTATAATACAACTCAATAGCCTACTAGTGGTTAAGTTTGACTCGTTAAACTCTTAAATAGAGTTACAATATGGATTTTCTAGAGTCTTCTTCATCATGATTATGTGGCTAGCCCCTTGTCCATCAATAATGGGCATTGTTGACGGTGTTGGAAATCTGTCAACCAAGGGGGTCTCCCTGATGTGAAGTCCCAATTAGACCTCACATCATTTAGAATAGGAGCCCCATCCGGAGTATCGGCCTAGTTTCCATGTATTCTTATAGATTTTCCTTAGCTTTAGCTGTTGGCAAGAGAGAGAAGCATGTATGTGCCTTTGCGAAAATCAAGTAAGTGTGCTTGGTGAATGTTCGATTGTAGGTGCATCAAGGTTCTTCTACTTGTGGAGGGAGGAAAGGTGAGCCTCTAAGAGAAAGGTAATATTACCATCCTAGTAGAGGCACACACAAGTGAAAATATAACTGCCTAACATCAAGCGGAATAATCCAGATAGACGTGGCAATTGTTAAAACCATTACAACACATTTTCAATTAGATAAGAACTAAAATAACTGAAATAATTCAACTAATTTAGTACAGGCGAAAGAAAAAATCAATCATAAATATTCATAGAACAATATTAATACTATTCACAATCCATGCCATGAAAACATGTTGGCCGTCAGGCTTCAAGTATTAAATATAAGTCCCAGGATACATGAATACAATGAGCATCACTAGCTCAAATAGTGGAGCAATGGAGCCACGACTTGCTCCCCAATTACTAACTCTGTCTCTATGACGCCTTATGGGAGAAGCCAAGATGAAAAGTAATTTTCTTTTACCATGAGGGTGTATATATAACAAATGGGGTGATCCTTCACCTACCTTGTGACTCTTGAGCTACCATCATGATTGTTTGACTTCTCTATGACCTTTTGACTTCCTACATGACTTTTCACATTACATGAATGACTCTTGGACTTCCACTTTACATTATATTTCTCCAAAATTGAATTACATATTCCACATAATGATGTGACACATGATGACTCATGACATGGCATGAAATGATACTAATGACATGGACTTTGGAAATGCTTAAAACTTTGTAAATGAGTGTGATACATGTTTACATGGTTAGTAAAACTCATTAATGAAAATATTACCCCTTGAAACACAACAAAACTAGATTTCATGCGTTGTTCGACACTCCACATGCCAAAAGACCACATTTACTATATGAAGAGAAAAGGCTGAACGACACTTGCAATATGTGAACGACAGTGAAAGTGACACATTCCATAGTGAAGATAACACGAAAATGGTTCTAATTAAAGTGAAAGCAAGCAAAAGTGGCAGTCGTAAGCATGAAAACGACACTCACGAAAGTGTAGGTATTAAAAAGCGACATTTTTTGTAAACCACCAAAATAGAAGTACAAACACAGCCAAAAGCGAGGGATTGTCAATAATAGTGCACATTGAATTTTGCCATGGGTTGAACATCGCACAGAAACTATCTTGAATGACATGTTATGCTTATTCAAGCTTGCATAAAAGAGTGTGCTCGTTACAAACTGAGCATGTGTGAGCAAGTGACTTTGGCAAATCAAGAAGTGACCACGGAATGATCGATCACAAGAACCATAGTAGGCTCCAAAATTCAAGTGTAGGTAAAATTTTAGAGGGTGTTTTTCGTAGCGACAATAGGCGCTAACATGTGATCCTCTCAAAATATAGTGGTTCGAGTAGGAAGGTCAACTTCTGAGTGACATAACTTTTGCAAAAAAAACTTTGATTGAGGTTATTCATATGTTGTTGTAAAAGTATTTTTATGTAGAATAAAACAAAAGGGTACAACACTTAAGCAACAATTTTTTACCCTAAAAAAAAAGTATTTTGATGCCTCAAACTACTCCTAGAAGGTTTCTGACCCAACTTATTAAACTGGTTTCCATGAGAAAAAATGTTCCTATGAGTTTATTCCTCGACTTATTCCATTGTGAAAACTTCAAAATGGATGACAAATAATATAATGATCCAATCCCAACCAACATCGCTTAGGAAAATTGCATGGAAACAAACTTAGTTGCATTGCTAGGTAAAAATCACTAGATACATCAACAAGAAGAATTACAATTTGGAATCCTATATTCCCTGATAGGAAAATCCAAGCATTCTCATGACAATTTGGAATGATTTCCTTGGTGAAAATCCAACCATTGGATATTTATTTGACTTTAATTTTGACTATCGAACTTAATCTACATCCATATTAGAAATATCATCTTCAACCAAAGAAAGATTATAACCTAATTCAAAATAAATTGAACTATTGGATAAGGAACACCAATTATGTGCATAGCATAACACCAGGATGTTAGGATGTCAATGTTTCCTCTATTGATGAGAAATGTTTGACATATATCTATAAGTTTTATCCTTGTAGTCATAAGCAATGATAAAATTTGAAGTGTTACTATTAATTTCAAGTTGAATGGTATATATTCACTCAACACTTTGTTGGCTTGTTGGAGCCTGACCCAGGTTTAGAAGTGTTTTAGCCGAACAAATCCCGCACTACCGACCCTTTCGGCAACAATCCGTGGAGCGCGGATTGAAGTCTCACCCGAGGTAGTATGGGAGGGTGCTGGAACTAGGTTTCCGCACCCTTGGGATGTCTTGATGTGGTCTGGATGGGTCGCAAACTGTTCTGCGGCCTCGCATCACTTTGTACTGTTATCGGGTTTTCACGTAGATCCGCGTAGGTGTACTTTCTTATTAATGAAATTGTTACCGATCTGCTCTTCTTGTTACAGTCTTTAAGCAAACATTTAACAATAAAACCCAGTGCGCGCAATTATAATTCTTTAAAGACATAAACTCATATAAGAGATGCATAAACCAGAATACAATAGATCCGCGATATTTCAAAAACCACTTATATTTATTAATATCTTCTGTCAATAAAACCAGATCTGCCCTTCACACTCAGCTATAGGGGTCCACGCACATAGCTGCGGACTCTACCAGGCCTCTACACACACAGCTGCAGAGCCTCTATCTATCTACCAACACCCTTGACTCGGACATACAGACTCAGAGCACAATTACTCGTACAAACCCATAGCCCATCAGATCTAGTCAAAAACTGCCTTCTACCCTTAAAGCCTCACTCTATTTATACATTTCCATGGTCCATGGACCATGGGCAGGCCGACTTACTTCCTATTATTCTATATTATTTTTGGGCGAAAAACCCCTTGACTTGACCTATTACATCTTGTGCTCTGTGCATTTCGGAGATTTACAATATTATTACCCTAACTTATAGGGTTTAAGCCCCAGAATCGTTACGCAGTGCCTCACTACCCAATAGGCCCCCAACACAATCATCGTGACTTGTCCCAAGTCACTCGTCAATGCAGCGATACGCGTTGCCTAGGCTTCATGGTTCACCATCCCTGTGAGTGACGCACTTCGTTCTGCTGCTCCCTCTTTGTCTCCTACAACTCTTCTTCTAGCTCCTACTCCATTGCCTCCACTAATTTGTGCAACTGATGATGCTCATTTTTCTTTGCTCGGTTAACACAGAGCACCCCCTCATAGGATTTTAGCTCAAGCTGGGGTGCCACATCGGGAATTCTTCGTGCCAACACAACAAGTTTCTGATTTCTGGTCTCCTATACGCACTGTCTATTTCAGCTTGTGTTGCAATTTGGAAGACAATTGTTGTTGTCCGCGAGATCCCAATCTTCAAGGTGCACTAGAGACAAACTGTTAATTGCAATTCCATCATTTGTCTCCTTATTTACAGTTTGTCCCTTATCTTTTATGGTTCGCCGACTAGCCCATGGTTTAGGCAGTGGCATCCAGACCAGTTCTACTTCGTGTCTAAGAATTTCCGACACATCCCCTACCATTAGTGTTGAACTCTGAGTGGTGCCCACGACCGTCAACACCATACTATCTAGAAAGACCTCCATCTCCATTCGCCATATCACAACCCTTGGGCTAACTCCTTGAGCGTAACTAATGAACAGTTCCATATTGGCAGGAAGGCACAATAATTTACTTTCCTCAAAATCGCAAATCGTTTGGCGGATGCCCCCCTGTGATTTATAAGTGTTTCAAAATTCAAATTCATTGGTTCCCTCCTTTTCTGGTGACGTAATGTTTATCCTACGGTAGATCGTTTCAGATCTTGCTCGTACCATGTCTCTTAATTGCTCGCCGCCCGCTCCCTTTTGCTAGAACTTAGACATTTTTTCATGAATAATGTTAGAAACGGTCACCTCTCTACTTGTCCACGCAGCAACATAGCCCCTTTTGCGCAACTGCGACCCTTGTGACATACCAATTCTACGTGCCCCCTGATTGTTGCGCAACTCCCCCACAGACTACTTTAACATCCTGCGTTCTCTTTCAACTACCTGGAGCGGTGAGACTGTCTTTTAGTCAATTAGTCATGCAGTCGGCCCACCCTTGTAGAGCTTTAGGCGACTGCCATTTACTCTACATGGGAAAGGTTCTCCATTCATCTTAGCAAGCTGGACCGCGCCCCCATTTGTGACTTATTGGACTACATAGGGTCCAAATCAATGCATTCAGAGTTTTCTAGGGAATTGTTTGAACTTGTTGTCGTAGAGTAATACTAGATCATTTTCTTTGAATGTGCGCATTTTGATATGGCGATCATGCCAAGCTATTTCCCGCTGCTTCTGTACTTGCTAATGGAATCCTACCAGAAATCGTTCCTCCTCAAGTTCTTCTAGTTGCGTGATCCTTTCTTCCAAAGCCACATGGTCTGCCATGCCTGTCATTGCTGCTATTCGCAAACTAGGTACAATGTATTCCATTAGCATGACAGATTCCTCGCCATAGACTAACCGAAAAGGCGCCTGGCCTATCAACTTCTTGCACGTTTTTTTTTTAGAAGAATCTTCGGCGAAAATCACATAGAGAAATTTTTGTCGAAGCGTTTCGAACCAACCAGTGTGGTTCATCATTAGGACAAGTTGAATGAGCAGATCTTGCTATGCATTATAAATAGAATGGAAAAAATATCCAAATTTCCAGAATAGGTAACGGCTAAAATGATAACAGCTAGATTTGACCAGGAAATGGCTAGTTCAACTATGAAGGGTATAAACATAATTTATTCAAATAAGTTAATTCGGTTAATAATTTTCTTATTAAAATAAACATAAATGGACAATTTTATAATTATAAATATATATTAGAATAAGCGAGTTAATATACTATAATCATAAAATAATTAAAGTAATAGAGAATAGTTAATTATATTTTAAATAAAAAATAAATTATATTTTAATTAAAATATAAGTTAAAGGGACATTTAAATCTTAATTTAAATTAAGTAAATAAATTAATTAATTAGTTATCAAAGATGTTATATAAATATTAGTTAGTTGTATAAGTTAAAAATAGAATAATCTATAAATAGTTAATTCTATTTTAAAATATAAGCTAAAAGGACATATATTTATAAATATATATTGAAATAAGTAGATTAGTTTCATATTCATAGTCAAAGAGTATCCCGATATAAAAATATTAGAGAATTACAATATTAATTAATAGTTTATTAAGGGTGAAAATTAGTATATTAGGTATGATGTGCCCATAGCATAGCAGGTATGCGCAAATCGCAATCGTTCCACTGCGCATTACATACCTTTGTCAATGCAGTCTCGAAGATTTTGTTGAAAGCTTCAACGATCCCATTTGCCTACGGATGGTATGGTGTGCTTTGTTGATGATATATCTAGAACTCCTCAGTGAGTGCACTGATAGTCTCATTCAGGAAGTGCGCTCTGCGGTCGCTCATTAGAATTTTTGGACATCCAAATTGTGTTAACACATTCTCGAACAAAATTTCACAGCTATAGCGACTGTGCAGTCCTTAACCAGCTGTGCTTCTGCCCATCAGGTCAAGTATTCTGTCATGGTGATGATATAGCACGCCCCCGTCTTTCCTGGAGGTGTGATAGGCCCCACAAAATCGATTGCCCATTTCTGGAACGACTGAAGCATCATTTGTGGCTTCAGCGGCATCTCATCCCTCCGCGATGGTTTCCCCATTCGTTGACATACATCGCAGGCCCGATAGTATGCTTTGGAGTCTTGATGTAGAGTTGGCCACCATAGTCCAGCGCGAAGAATCTTTTGTGCTGTGGCATGTCCCGCATAATGTCCTCCTGCAACCCCCCCATGTGCTTCGGTAAGGATCTGCCCTCGCTCGAATTCAGGTACATATCTGCGTAATATTTCATCGTTGCCCATTTTGTAGAGATGCCCTACAATGATAGTAAAGTCTGCTGCTCGTATCACCAATTCTTTCTTCTGCTGAACAGAATACCCCCGTGGCGCAGTTCCTGTGGTTAAGACGTGGATTTTATCCTCAAAATGTCCATCAGTGATACATATTGCATAAAGTTGTGCATCAGGTAGTCCTTCCTCTAAGTTTGTGGGCTCTTCGTTGTTCTCAATTTGGGACAGGTGATTTGGGCCTGTGTTTAGACATCCCGACTTTATGACGACTTCGAAATCATATTCTTGAAATAATAGCAGCCACCTACAAATGCGCCCCCCCAACACAGGCTTATTCACTAGGTATTTTGGTGCAAAGTGATCAGTATACATCTTAAAGTGTCCTCCGAGTAGATAGTGGCGGTATTTATGGAGCGTGTATACCATTGCCAATCCCTCAAACTTAGTAGTGGAGTAGTTCTTCTCAGCTTTGGGCAATCGTCGACTTGCAAACGCAATCGGGTGATCAATTACTTCCACTCCTTCCTGTGTGAGTATCGCGCCCAACGTGATGCATGACGTGTCAACGTGCATGTGAAATTCGATGTCCCATTTTGGAAAGACCAATATAGGGGCTGATGCCATCTTTTCCTTAAGCGTTTCCAGACTTTTGTTACATTCCTCATTCCAGCAATAAGTAGCATCCTTTTTCAACAACAGTTCCATCGGTGCCGTGATTTGTGTGTAGCTTTTTATGAACTTCCAATAGTACCCAGTGTGTCCCAACATGGCACATAGTTGTTTAACACTTCGCGGCGCTTGCAGATTGAGCATGGCAACAATCTTCATCGGATCCACCATTAGGCCTTGCTTACAGATGACATGGCCAAGCAAGTTCCCAAAGGGGACAAGGAAAGTACACTTCTTTAGATTTAGCGCAATCTAGTGCCGTTGGCAAGTATTCAGCATTAACCATAAGCTCGCGATATGTTTCTTGACTAGCCCAAATATGGTCCAATCATCCAGATATACTTCCAAGAACCTATGTATAAACTCCTTGAATGCAGCTACCAAGACGCACGAGAATATCGCCCACGCGTTCTTCAGTCCAAAGGGCATTAGCGTGTACTGAAAACAGCCCCATTCGGTGGCGAAAGTTGTTTTACTCCTGTCCTCTGGCGCGATCTTGATCTGGTGGTACCTTGAGAAACCGTCCATGAAGGAGTAGGCTTCCTGTCCACTCACATTTTCTATTACCTCATCTGTAAATGGTGTCAGAAATGGATCGTTAACACATGCATCGTTGAGCTTCCTGAGATCCACGCAGATGTGAATTTCACCCTTTTGTTTTTTCTCCTGTACAACCATAGGACTTACCTAGTCGGATTCCTCCACTGGCTCAATTATTCCTACTGAAAGCATTTTATCCAACTTTTCATGGACCTTTGCTTTGTATTTTCGATTCAATCGATAAGGCTGCTGCTTGACTAGCTTTTCGTCCAGCTTCAGTGTTATCTTCATCTTTCCCAGGTCACCGAGGATCCCTTTTAACTCCGTGATTTTGGTCGGGAATAAATCTTGATATTCTCGAAGTAACTCGACGACCTTCTCCACCATGGCATCATCCCAATAGTCCCCAAGCGTTGCATGCTTTGGCTCCTCCTTCGTATCGATGTTTACTTGTTTCATTTTTAGTGGCGCAGTGATGTCAGGATTTATGATTTCTGGAAATATTAATGTTTCTAGGGTCATTCTCATCATCGTCCACCTGTACATTGTAACATTCCAGGGCCTGGCTCAACTGTCGCGACCACTCTGGCTACACTAGTTCTTTTGGTTCCAGTGGTATTTTGAAACTAGCGGCCTTCACCACTTGCAACGCATCGTCAACAGTATCCATCCATGATTCTTCAAAGAGGAATGTTAACAAAAATCCTTCACGCAAGATATCCCATTTGCCTATGCCATGTCGAAGCTCGGTCTTAGTATACCAATTCCTCAGGATGACATCCAGGGTATGATAAAATAAGTGTACCCACTCCGGCTGGGGATCTTCCCCATAGGCTTTAGTCCATTTGGTGAGCTGTGTGTGTGGGTTTTCACGTCCATCGTATTTCTCGATTAGTCATAGTTCCGACTTCCCAAATATTATCTGCATCATCCGCCTGCAGGTGCGCCAGTCTTCAAAGGTTCCCTCATGTGTTCCCCACCACTGCGCAGGTGTTGCTCCCAACGCCCATTTCAATGCATCAAACCTATGGTGTTATGGTACCACGTGCTCAAACTTGGTTAGGAATTCGTCTACCTTGGTCAACCCATCATACCTTGGCAATTCTCGATCTTGAGCTTTTATGCAACACAGGGACCTTGTCATCATATTGCAGTTTAACGTGGTTACTCCGTTCAACCGACTATGCCATCGTTCATCTTCTTCATCTAAATCTGAAATGCAGGCCTTTGCACATTCCCACGGAATTCTTCCTTCTACAGTCAGATTTACCCAATCCTGATCTTGCGCAGTTATCTTGTAGATATGATCCAAGTCCTCATCAATTTCATCATCGCGTATGGGTTCAGTGTAACGGGCTCCTTCAGCCGGGATTAGCGGAACAGCTACGCGGAGGGACTTCTTTTCAAATATCATCTTCTGGTTCTTTAAATTAATGACCCCATTCATATCCATGGCTTAGTCTATCCCTAATAGTGCGGGGTAAGGGTTACTATCATCCACAATTTCTATTACCCCAAAGTCTATTTGTGTGCTCGCGCCTTCTATATCCACTGTTACTCCTTGCAATCTCCCCATGGGCAAGATATTTTGTTGGTTCGCCATACGTAATTGAATAGGAGGCCACTGTAATGTGGGCCTGCCCATGCATTCCCATGTCTGTTTAGGTAACACTTTTCCGTCCAAGCCTAAGTCCAGAATTATCTGATCCATATCATAGTTGTCGACCTGGGTTGTTAATCGCATTTCTCATCCAGTGTGCAAAGTATGTTTTCCCAATTTCCGAACCACGCGAGGTGTACCTGAACCTGCGCACCTAGTTATCAGCTCTTATAATCCTTTAACCGCCTGATTATCACGTAGCACCTTCACACATGTCTCTAAAAAAGTATTTAGCATAGAGGAATCCATTCCTGGCTCAATTGGATCCCTACTATCTGGAGTAGAGACTTCTGTGAAGCTCTTCCTAGCTTCCTTAGACATCCCCTTCACCTGTGCCATCTCAAAGTCAGGTTCCCTTGTAGGAGCATCGCGACCCTTCCCATCTTTTCTAGGCTATTTCCTCACATCTTCCCCTGTAGTTGCGCTACTCCTCAGTACCATGTTTACACTGGGGTCCTCTTTGCGTGGTTCAGACCTCATCATTTAGACATTCTGCATCGTCGTAAATTGTGCTGCCCTTTTCTCACGTATCTGCACGATCAGTGTGGGGCAATCTATTATTTAATGATCAAACTACTCGCAGTAGGGGCACGATATTCTGGTCAGGTTGGTGCAATCCCGCGCGTAGTGCCCTGGTCCTCCGCAGTTGTAACAGATTATCTGCCCACGGCCCCTTCCTAGCTGCATTCCTCCTCGTCCCCGTCCTCACCCTTGGAACCCATCGCGCGTTATCGCTAAGGCTGGATCCTAACCTCGCGCTTCAGTTTGCATCCTGTAGGCAGGTGATCGGTCCATCAATAATTCATAACTATGGCAATCTCGTTCCTTGTGGCCCACCGATCTGCAAAATTTGCAAAATAGCTGCTAGGGGGTCTGGGTAAATTTTGGCAGTAGGTGACAGTTGTTTGTGTTGTGCTTTCCTCCCACCTGTCAGATTGCGCACCAGAGCGAGGGGGGCATGCTTGGCCTCACTTATGCCTCTGGTCACAATGGTGTTGGTCCCCCCGCTGCCACATAGTTCACAAAGATCGGATAGTGATCCTTATCGTGGCCCTGGCTTCTACATTTGATGCACCACACTTCCTCTCAGGCTTCTGGTTGAGGCGCCTTTTCCTGTTTTAAACTCTACATTTTTAAACACAAGTTTTGTATTTGCTCATGGATCTGCTGAACTCCCAACCCGGGATCCTGTTTTGGAGTCTCATGCAACCTCATCGCTATCTCTAATGCCTCAGCCTGGGTCGAGATCTTATGCTATGATAGCTTCGTCCGCAGATATGGCGCTAAAGACGCCACAAACCACACGCGGTGCTGTCCATCCGTTAACATCATGTTAGCCTCTCGGATCGTACTTTTTAGTCTCTAATCCAAGTCCCAAGGAGTTTCTCCTAGCAGCATCACGATATCCTTAAACCCGATGATCGATTGCGTCTCTAATTTTGGTCGGCTAAACTCTTTTTTCAATGCCTCCTGGATCTCTGCTATTCCTGCATTCGGGTGATCGCTCGAGTACTTTATATACCATGTCAATGCGCGGTCCTGCAACGCGCTAACCAGAGTAGCCCTTTTGATGTTATCGTCCATTACTTCGTGCGCTTCCCATATTGCCCTTACTATGAACCAAAACTGTTCTGGATCTTTGCTTCCTGCTCCTTTGAATACCGACAACTTGATCGTGCTCGTCATGTTTAACTTCTGGTTTCCGCGCGAGTGTGCTAGGGCCCACTATGAACTCGTACCACTTCTGATCCACTCAATCTTCAATCTCTTTCTTCCTAAGGTTCCAGCGTTCTGACATCAGACATCCCTTAGGCAGATCTCGGTCCCGGCAATGAAACCATTTGTTGGCTTGTTGGGGCCTGACCCAGGTTTAGAAGTGTTTTAATTGAACAAATCCCACACTACGAGCCCTTTCAACAACAATCCGTGGAGCACAGACTAAAGTCTCACCTGAGGTAGTATGGGAGGGTGTTGGAACCAGGTTTCCGCACCCTTGGGATGTCTTGATGTGGTCTGGAGGGGTCGCGAATCGTTCTGCGGCCTCGCGTGACTCTGTACTACTATCGGGCTTTCGTGTAGATCCGCATAGGTGTACTTTCTTATCAATGAAGTTGTTACCGATCTACTCTTCTTGTTACAGTCTTTAAGCAAACATTTAACAATAAAACCTAGTGCACGCAATTATAATTCTTTAAAGACATAAACTCATATAACAGATGCATAAACCAGAATACAATAGATCCACGATATTTCAGAAACCACTTATCTTTATTAATATCTTCCTTCAATACAATGATATCCACCCTGCGCACTTAGTTGCAGGGGTCTGCGCACACAACTGCAAATTCTACCAAGCCTCTGTGCACACAGCTGCAAAGCCTCTATTTATCTACCAACACCCTTGACTCGAACTTACAGACTCAGAGCACAATTACTCGTACAAACCCATAACCCATCAGATCTAGTCAAAAACTGCCTTCTACCCTCAGAGCCTCGCTCTATCTCTACATTCCCATGGTCCGCAGACCATGGACAGGCCGATTTACTTCCTATTATTCTATATTATTTTTGGGCGGACAAGCCCTTGACTCGACCTATTACATTTCAATCCATATCTATTATTATTTTTTTGTAAATATTGCACCAAATGTTTTATATTTGATCTGCAAACTCGCCGCCAAAAAAAAATTCCTGCAAAAAAATGAAAAAAGAAAAAAAAATCCTGCTTGGCCCAAGAAAGTGCTCTGTGGAGGTCGCAGCGCATGCCTGAAGTTTGTTGAATATTGCTGCAAAAATTTGAAACTGAAATATGCATGAAACCCTCATTCCCATGGAATCGTAACCTGCTCTGATACCATTGATCCGGATCTTGGGGGGAGGCCCCCAAGATCTAAAAGATTGAAATGGATCTTGTGGGGGAGGCCCCCAAGATCTGAAGAATTGCAATGCTAGAAAGAAAATGACAGAACACATAGTAAATAAAACCACAAAGAAACTTTTTATTAAAATCAATAATAACTATAAAGGCTACATTATGGTGGACCATCTATCCTTTTACAAAATGCGACTTGTTACTTATAGTATTTTTCAGTTACAATACCATGGGTCAATTCCATGGGTGAATGAATACCATGGGTGGATGTCACAATACCATGGGTCAATTCCATGGGTGAATGAATACCATGGGTGGATGTCACAATACCATGGGTCAATTCCATGGGTGAATGAATACCATGGGTGGATGTCACAATACCATGAGAAAATACCATGGGTGAATGAATACCATGGGTGGATGTCACTTACAATACCATGGGTGGATAAATACCATGAGTGGATGCCACTTACAATACCATGGGTAGATTCCATGGGTGGATGAATACCATGGGTTGATTCCATTTTCCATTTGGATCACGCCAAAACCTTCCGTGAACACCTCCCCTTACTTCTTGGTGTATGGCAAAGAAGACATTCTCCTACCCAACATCTACTTCCCTGCTCTCCAACTCTCACAAGAATCCCAAGGCAAGTCATGTTTTTTAATACAACATAGTATGGATACCCTTCACAAGATACGAGAACAAAGGTTGAAAGCAAAAGAAATTTTTTCACTTCACCATAATCGTATCAAGAGGTGGTTCGATAAGAAGTCTGTAGGGAAAAAAATATGTGTGGGTGACTTAGTCTTAAAGTGGGATAAAACCCACGAGGAAAAAGGAAAACACATTAAGTTTTAGTCCCTGTGGATTGGGCCATTCACGATGCAAAAAAATCTTGGCCAACACTTATCGTCTTCAATCACTTGACGGGAAGATTGACTCTCTCCCTATCAATGACCAAGACTTAAAACACTATTTTCAATGAAGATTTGGGGTTGTACCCTACACTATGTACATAGTATTTTGTTTTGTTTTTTGTTTGATTGCTTGAGCTCTGTTTTTCTTTTTGTCATGTGAATAAGTGTTGTGCTTGTACATGTTGTGGCTTATAAGCATGTGTGGTTGAAATTTAAAGAGTGTTATGACACTTCAACATTTGGCTAGAATTCCATCCATCTTACTTGTGTTGGTTATATCTTTTAGCCGATGAAGTTTTGATAGAAAATATGATATGTCTGTAAGGAGAGCTTTGGTCCAACCATGAACCCATGTATATTCTGGAAACCTCATTGCCTACACTCGGAATTTATCTTTCGGTGTCTCCATGCCTATCTAACTAGTAAAATCGGAGAAGGGGAAAATCTAAACGAGAAAACCTAAATCAGAGGTCTCTATATGCTTCTGTGAAGTAACAACCTCTTTTTCTCTCAATAAGTCGGTATCCCTCTTCCACCCCAAAAGAAATAAGTGTCAATGCACAGTTATCTTTAAAATAAATAAATAAAGGCAAAAGAAGAGAAGGGCTTCCTGCACAGAGAGGTGAAGCAAGCAGCTCAACTGGGGTACTATCCAGCTTGCTGGAATTAGGGCAATGTTTGTGTTCCTGCATGACTCCATCGGGGTACTATCCATGCATGTTGGCAGTGGAGAAACACTAGATATGAAAAATTATACTTTGAAAATCTTAAGCTCGCGAGATACACTACCCTTCCCAACTCAAAACATTGTGATATTGTTGACTCTTATGTTGTGTTTAACTGAGAAGATATAAGGGGGACTATGTCTATTCATGGGATAAGTGGGAAGACCAAAGTAATTTGCACGATGAATCAATATTCTCTAAAGAACCGAGGCCTTGCACAGAAGAAGTTAACTGAGATAGAGAAGCTGGAGTTCAACCAATGTGTCACCAAGTGTTGTAGCTGCTGTAACACCCTCTAAAATTTTGGCTTACACTCAATTTCTGAGCCTTCCTTGGTCATGTGCATTGTTTTTTCAAACATTAAAACTTATTTCATGAGCTTTCTTGCAATGTTTTGTTCCCTTTTGCATGTTGTGTTAATTATCGCCTTTCATCATGTTTGGTTGTCGCGCAATGTTTGCAAGCCTATTCTGTTGGTTTCAAAGGTTTTCTTTGGTGTATATGAGTTTTTCTAACTATGTCAATGTCTGTCGCACTCATGCACAAAGTCCTTAGCACTGTCACACAAGTGTCGTCACGGTCCTCCCAAAGTCTATCTTAAGTGTCGCACTTGTCGTATCTTATCGTAAAGCAGTCACACAGAGGGAAATTCTTTGTTCAAGTTTTTGGATTATCTATGTTTTCATGTCATCAAAATATGCTAAGTGTGTGATTATAGTCAAGGTTCATCACAGTTCATTACCTATCCCACTCTTAGCCATTTTCAAAAAAAAATTCTCAACCGATCAACTTAACTTCATCAGGCCCCTTCTGAACTGTGCACTACACAGTCTCAACCCACTAAGTTGTGATGTTGCTGCTTGGCACTACGTAATGCACAGTCCTTGTCTCCAAGGACTAATACACTACGCAGTTCCTGCACCCAAGCTTCAACATTGACCTCCAGAATTACATAGTTATGTCCTCCAGCGTGGCTTAAACTACACATTTTGCATCCTCAAGCCTCAAGCTCATTCCATGAGCCCTTGAACTGCACACTTTTGCAGTAACCCAACCTCCCTTGACTCCCAGAACTGCGCATTTGGCTCTCCCAGTGTCCATTCCCTCAGCCTATCCCCACTCACTCTGGAAACTGCGCAGTGTTTTTCTTCAGCCCTGCCTGAGTTGCACATTGTGAAATCTCAGAGCTCAAGATTTCCCCCCTAGCTACTAGAAATGTGCAGTGCATAGTCACTGAGTCCCTCTCCCCATCATGTCACTTGTTTTGGGCTCAGTTGGTGGATCAGAATGTATCATATTATACTAGGGGGTTTTTAGATTGATGTCGTCTCATCATGAGTGAATTGAAAGAACAAGTACCCTATCATTTCATCGTAAGATGGTGGATAAGGAGAAGGAGGAGGGAAGAATTCCTAAAGACTCTCTTGTACTTGAAATTACAAGTTGATCAATCAAGAGAAAGCGAAGGGACACTAGTTTGCGACCACTATCCAAGATTGGAGAACATTTGGAAATTCAGCATCACCAATCCATGTGGAGGTGAAGAGAAAGCACATTCAAGAATACATCCAACACTTAGCAGCAATAGTGACTTGACATTTCCACATCATCAAGCAGACCATGTCAGTAATATCATGTCGTGTCATGTCATGAGTGTTCATATGCCACATCACTATTGTGGATCATGTATATTGTATTCAAAATGTATTGTAGAAGTCCAAAGGACACACATGGAATGAAAAGAGTCATTTAATTTGAAAAGTCACAAGATTGGTCATGTGATTTTGCCGAAGATTTTCTAAACAAAGTCATAGGAAGTCAAACAATCATGAGGGTAGTCAAAGAGTCACCCTTGGTTATATATACTCCCTCATTGTATGAGAAAAACACTTTTCGCCTTGGCTGCAAGGCATTAGAGAGATAAGCTAGTATTTTGAGGAGCAAGGAGTGGCTCCAATGCTCCACTATTGGAGCTAGTGATGTACATTGTAAACATGTGTCTTGGAAATTTTACTAAATAACAGAAGCCTTCAAGGCTAGCCTATTCTTCATGCCTGGACTATGAATGTTTGTAAGACTATTCTGCGGATGTTTGTATTTCATGTTTTCTTTCACATGTGCTAAGATAGTTGAACTATTTCGATTATTTTAGTACTTATCTTATTGAGAATGTGTTGTAATGGTTGTTATTTTTGTCCCATCCTTGTGGACTATTCTGTGAGATATTAGACATATCTTTCTTCATTTATTGGTTGTAACGACCATCGCATCTATTGTGGACTATTCCGATGGGTGTTAGACGGACCCTTGTGGTTCATGTGTGCCTCTTCTTGGGTGGTACTATTAACTCTCACTTAGAGGCTCACTTTTATCCCCTCTCCGCGGTAGAAGAACCTTGACACAATTGCAATTGAACACTCACTAGGCACACCTTCTTTCTTTTCGAAGACACCATTGCACCCCTCTCTCTTACTAACAGTTAGAGGCAAGGAAAATCTTTAAGAATTCAACAACCAGGCCTTTACACTAGATGGAACTCCTACCCCAAATGATGTGAGGTCTAATTGGGACTTTACATCAGGGATGTCCCTTGAATGTTGGCAGGTCTAGCACCGTCAACACAATGTAAATCCATTGAGTCCAAGTACTTCTTCTTCCTTCCCCTGGTGTGGCCAAGGTTTGGAATTTGGATAGATACTTCATCCATAATTTCAAAATCCAGGTGGGATTACTCTCCACCCGAGCTTGAGTTTCCAACTTGCATATTTCTCTCCTTGTCTCTAGTCTTGCAACATTAAAGTACGTAGAATCATGAGCAAAAATGCTCACTCTTCGTTGTCCTTGCAGACTTCTACCTTTGTCCCCTTTTTGACAACACATTCGTTGTTTAGGAAACATGGTAGCAACTGCGGGGTCACAATTATGACAATATTGAAGCTTCCTCTACGTATAAAGAAATAGGAAAATACACTAGACGCAACTTCCCCTAGACTTAGACACTATCCCACAACATGATCACCAAAAACCATAATGTAGACCACACAATGAGAGAGGTTCCCAAAAAATTTCTCCAAAAACATGGAATCCCTAGCCTCATAGACCCCATGCCCCAACACCATTAACAAAAAAAAAACCACAGGATGCCCAGAGGACACAACATACAGAGAACCCTCAGAAACGAAAAGACCCATGAACAGGCAGAGACGCATGCCCAGACTCCCAATTATTTATATAAAAACATTAAATACTCAAAGAAATACACAGACGTGCCTCTTCCGTGGATGTTAAGTCTAGACATCAAACAAATTTCAATAAAAGCACTCGAGACTAAACACACTGACTACATGCAGACCCCCCAACTCATATACAAATTTCTAGAATTCACAGACCTGAACCCTAAGTAAAAATTAAGGCAGCAGAAGAAGAAAAAGGGGGAGATGACCTGTACCACTTTATCAAGGTTCAAAGATGGGTATCTCCTCAAACTGTTGAACACTAAGAGAAAAATGCAGGTGCCCAAATTTAACACTCTCCCACCACCTCCAACATAAGAAACCTATCCATCACACCACCACCCTAAAAAAAAAAATCAGATTGAACCCCTCCTTAGAGAGCAAGATGGCCACTAGTAGTAAGGAGATTGAGGTCTCGACCTCACCTTTTCCCTTCACCTCACCACTGAATTCCTGGAGCTCCATCACAGGGAAACATTTACAATGAATGTACATCATTTAGTGGCATGCATGCTCTTGCATGATGGGGGCAGGATGTACCCCCTTAACATAAATTCCCATCACATCCAAGGGTGGTAGGCTCAACGACCAAGGCAACCTCATTAATTCCATTAACACCCCATCGAGGAAGTCCTTATCTCCATCCATAATAGATTGGAAGGACTCTTCCCAACTTTCTTGAATCGCAATGGGACACCTCATATTAATACTTAAATCCCTACTATGGCATCCCAAATTAACCATAAAATTTTTCACCTTGTTCCTTGTTCTTATTGAATTTTGAACTATGACATAATCTAGCCACAAAAGCAACTCATTGGTGCTCTCGTTCAGATTTCACAACCTCCAACTTTTTGTCAATTTTTAGGAGGGAGACCCATAGATTAATTTCTAAACACTATTTGCCGTTACCTTAGAGTCTCCATCAATTTTACTTTTTAGGAATCCTTTAGAGATAGCAATTTGTAGGCCTCGTTCTAGGGCTTGGAACTCTGCCACATTGTTACTTGTAGTTCCCTAGCTCTCAAAGAAGATCCTCAGGGTACTTGAGTTCCAATCTATCAAAACACTTCCGAGCCCTATTATTCCAAGATTTCCCTTCGATGCCCCATCAAAATTTAATTTAATAAAATCCTTCTAGGGTGGGTAAAATGGATAGGAGCCTAGTTACCTACCTCCAATGATCTAACTTTCCTTAGGGAGAGCATTTCTTGTGCTAGATCCAACTTCTTAATTATCTCTTTTTCCTGGCTATCAGTTTTCCAATCTTCTACTAAGATTTTTTCCCTTATGTTTTTCTTAATCAATTCCCATAACTCCTTTGGTTTCCTTCTTGTGTACCTGAATATCCTCCCATTTCTTTCTTTCCACAACATCCACAGAGTGAATCCCCCAACTAGAATTCAAGCTCTGTTATTGGGGGATTTGAGAATAGGTCATGATTCCATTGTCTGAGTATTGCCACAACATCCTCCGGGTTACGATTACTCTGCCCAAAGCCTGAAGAAATGCAAGGCCAAATTTCTTCCGCATATAAGCATGAGTTCAATAAATTCTCCATGATCTCCTCCTAATTACCAATAAAATAATTAGGACAAATATAATGCATGATAACTATACATAAACACATATTATTTATATTTATATAAAATTAAATTACATATACCAAATTTATAAATGGTATAATTTATTAAAAAAAAAAAGAAAAAAAAAAGGTGTCACATGTAATTAAAATTGAGCTTTCAATATAATATAATCTAATCTAATATAAATTTCTCATTAAAAATGTTTTTATTTAAAAAAATATTTTTAATTAAAAATTAATAAATTAATTGTACCTCATTAACAAATTCATCAAAGTCCAAAAAAAAAACAACACACACATATATTTTGTAATCAAAACTAATAACATACATTAATTCTTGTGAACAATTAGAGATCTATGATCTGTCTTTCTCTCCATAAGCCAAGTCACAATAGGAGAAATTTAAACCTTGAATCTCTCATTTTTCTAAAGACTTACATTACTTTGATCACCAATTAAAGTACTCCTGAAACAAAAACATTTTATTCTTAAATAAACCTTTTATTTTAAATTATTTTTATTTTTATTCCATATATATTTTTTAAATAAAATTTATAATCAAAATCTCTATAACAATATTTTTATATTAATCTTATTTTATATCTAAATATGTAATTATCAACTTTGGTAAATTTCAATAAATATATAACTCTACATCTAACATGTACTTTTCTTTATCACCTTATCCCAAATAAATATTATTGACTAATACTCGTAATCCAAATCTTCTAAAAAAACAAAATAAACAAAATTCCTGAAATAAATATATAAATATATATATATATATATATATATATATATATATTTATATTTTTTTTCCAATATTATTAATGATGTTATCCCAAATAAATATTATTGACTAATACTCTAATCCAAATCTTCTTAAAAAACAAATAAACAAAATTCTTGAACATTTTTATTTTATATATATATGTATATTTGTTTTCCAATATTATTAATGATTTTATCCCAAATAAATATTAATGATTAATAACCTTAATCCAATTTTGTAGAGAACAATGAATAAAACAAAATCAATCATTCATATATATATTATATATTTATTTATTTATAATTTAATCTATTTTTATCATTAATTAATTATAAAATAACTAGAATTTTATTGTCTTGAGAAACATTCTCCCATTTAATATAGAAAAAAAAGTTGTAATGTCATATTATGTTATCATTTTAATTATGTTATAGGAGCAATCTAACTTATAGACGAAATTGTTGTCATTCCAATTTCACAAATTAAACAACTTGAACTCAAAGATTTTAAAAATATCTACAAAATTTTAGTTAATATTAACCAAAAAATACCCTCAAAAGATTATCTTATTTATTAGTTATTATGTGTTGTGTTATATTATCTGAACATTTTGACTTGGTCAAATTACATAAAAGTAAAATTAAGATTATATATATATATATATATATATATATATATATATATTTATTCAATTTATGTGGAAATTTTTTTCAAGTTTTGCACGTTTTACATAAAAAAAGAGATTTTTACTTTGAGAGATTTAATCTTTCTAGACTTGATAGATTTAAAGATTCAATTTTTGTGCAAACTTTTTCTCAAATTTTACACATTTTGCACTAAAAAAAATCATCTTAAAAAAATTTAATCCCTCTAAACTTAATAGATCTAGAGTTGAAATAAATCTACATTAATAATATAACATTAAATTACAATATCACACCTCACTTTTTGAATATATATATATATATATATATATAGATATATATTTATATTTTATTTTATTTTATTTTATTTATGTTCCATTAATTATTTTTAATTTAGTTTATTTTATTTCTATTAATTTTTTTTATTTATTAAATGATCTTGATTAAGGTCTTGACTCCTTTTTATAATTTTTTACTTTCTTTCTTGTTTGGAGTTTGACTTTGATTTTTTTATTCTTGTTAGTTTTTTTTAATAAATTAATGTAAATATTATTTTTCAAAAACTAGCAATTTAATATAGTGTTTATTTAACAATATTTATTTTTAATATATTAATAAGGTAATATCATAATTTAAATATTATTGTTCAAATATCGCCGTTACTTAAATTTTGGTCTCTACATTGCTCTTTATTTAAGTCTTTGTCATGGTCTGCCTCTTCATTTGGTCTTAATGATGAATCACACTTGTTAGTTCGAAACACATTGGCTAAAATTTTCTCTTATATAATTTCTACTAAAACACTTTACTTAATTCATTATAAATCACAAAAAAACCTAAATACATAAATCCCACTTCACTATTGAATATTAAAATTTTAAAATTAAATTACTACAATTCTCCACCAAATTTAAAAGCATCTAAACCTCTTCGCATAATTTTTATAGTTTAAATTACTAGTATGAAAAAAAGAGAGTAATGAAATAATAACTTTTTATAGTTTAAAATTAATTACTAATAATGAAAGGGCAGCGCCTAACCAGCTATATATAGCGTATTCAATGTACCCAGAGATGCACGGGACATAGCCCGTTAACACGCAAATTGCCTTTTTTATTTAGTGACGAGTTTCCAAATTCGTGTGTTAACGGATTATCTCTCGTGCATCTCCGGGTGCATTGAATACGCTATATATGACTGATTAGGCACTTCCTAATAAAAGTGGTACAGATAATTCCACTTAAATACCATTTTGCTTTTAGATGCCGTCCACATCACCGAGCGTTCCTAATGGTGAAGGTGGTATGGAAAACGGACATAAAGCCGAAAGGAAGCACAACTTGGGGCAACAACATTAGTGACTGTGAATGGACGCGTGAATGGGGTGACGTAGGCAGGTGGCACACCTAACCGGATGTGCCTTCTTGTGCTGGCTACATATATCATATCATATCATTGTCGCTTTCAAGAATGTGCAATTTGTCAAGAGAGTAATATGTAACAAGCAAGGATGTCCAATATGGCAAGTAACAAGTGGGCCATGTAGTGTAGTTTTTGTCAAATAAGGTGAGATTATTTGAATGTAATATGGGTTAATTTTGATAAAGATTAATAACAAATATCTTATCAAAAATAGAAGTTTAATAATAATTTATAAAAAATAAAAATTATGTAATTTTGAAACATTTTGTTTACTAGTTTTAATATAATTTTATTATTAATAATAAGCAAATATATATTAATTAAACAATTATTTTAATTAATAATATTAATTATAAAAAATCATAATACAAATACTAAAATGGGAAAGTGATAAGTACTTTTCATATACATGTTATTATATTTTGAAAAGGTTGTAATACAATTTTTAATTTATTTATAAAATGGTTATGTATATATATATATATATATAAGTCAGGAAAATGGTGAAAGAGAAAATGGATTGTTATAGTCTTGTTTTGGCAACCATTAATAAGAATCTTGTGGCAAAGATATTAGAGTCACCACTTATTACATCAAAAATAATATTTTAAGAAAGATTTTTTCAATTAGTGGATATGTGTGATATTTGAGATATTAATATTAAGAACATTTATCTAAAAATATGTTATTTCACATCTATTAATTCTACTTCTTATAAATAAGCAATATATACATAAAATTGTCTTTATAATGGCTTAGGACATGATATTTACACTTTGAGAAAGAAAGGTAATGCCATCTTGCTAAGAGACTTTAATGTTAAAATAACAACTAATCAGGTTATTATTTTAAACAATGATTTTAACCCAAATCCTCTATTATTGGATGAATACCTTATTTTATCTAGCATATATACAAAGAACTCAAAGGACTTCTTGAAAATTTGTTTATAACAAGCTCATTAAGATATGTAGTTCGAAAGATCTAATAATTTGCAATGGTTTAATGGAGTGGTTGAAATCCAACCAAATGACTTGTATTCATAGGTTTTTTAGTGGCGTCAAAGGGTATGTCATATCTAATAATACTTGTATACAACCAAATAGTAAATTTTGACATCCTAAATGACCATGAGCTTGAATTTCATCATAGACCCTTAATCCTAACTCTAAATTTTTTCATGTACAAAAGATCGATTGAAAATAATTATGATAACCAAAAGTACATAATATTCACCAAATATCCCTGGATGCGAGTGTTTACAAAGGATGATGTGATGGTAGAGATAAGGGCCGACAAGTGGCATAGCCACATGGCCACCCGTAAGCTCACACACAACGCAATAAAAATGTTTTACAGCCTTCATAAATGCAATTCAATGCGACACTCACACCAACTTACCAATGCCATCCCACCTCGGCTCTTCATTATGGAAACCTCAGGTGCTCTTCGGCCCGCATCCTCGTCTGTTTATGCTCCTCTGCCTCTGAAATGTAAATGCCCCCTGGTTGTCGTGGAGCCAAGCACTCGCACGACAACAGGCAGGAGATGCCATATTCTCTGTTGTATAGAGTTCGGGAAGGGCAACCACTATTCACAGAGCCTGTTATGTAACCTGACCCTCGCTTCTGAGCCTTCCGCCTCTGATAACGCCACCCAAAGTGACCATTTCTACTTCGTGCCTACTCCTCACAGTCAATCCCTTTCTCCCTATGAAATTATGCCTCGGCTGCGCCAGCGAATGCGTTGCAAGAGGGGCAGCAACAGAGGCAGAATGCTCCATTCTTCGCCCTCAACAGTCTCTGACTCCTCTTCCCCATCATCAAATCACTTCTCGGCTCGTTATCCTGAAACATCCAGTGGCAGAGGTCGCACTCAAGTTGTTCGCTCCCAGCCTTCGCAAACTTGTCCTTCAGCCACTGCTCTCCCTTCCAGCTCTCAGCACTCCAATTATACAACTAAATTCACATACCAATGCTCTCTGGATTGACCTCTTATCAAGGCCACCATAACAGTCACATTTCAAGAGGAGCCTTCCATCACTGAAGGACGTCCCACTCGCACAACGGAGAAGAATGATATTGCTCAGGGCGAGCCTTCTGCAGCAGAGCAGAATCGAGAAAATTTGGAGAAGGAAGACACGAGTGAACTGCCAAAAGACGAGGATGACCTCGATGCCTACAGGTCTCTAATTCTTGAAGAACACCCATTGACACCAAATGACAACTAAACCAACATGTGTCTTCAGGTTTTAGGTTCCCGGCGTCCAATCCTATGGGTTTATTTCTGCATTTTTGAGCAAAATAGTTTATTTCTGGGTTTTGAGGATGTTTTCAAAATAATATCACTCTATGTTCACATGTTGGTTTCCCCTACGAGCGCAACAAATCTATTTTGGATTAGATTGGTTTCTCTCTTCTAGGCAGTCTTCATTTTGTTTTAGTTGCAATATGCCATGAACCCTGGCTACGAACTGCAGAGGCCAGTGCCTCCATGTATCATTTTGTTACAGTAATAAATTTTAGACATATTTAGAAAAAAAATATTCGTCAAATATAATATTAATATTTTTCAAAGAATTTAAATGACGAATTAAATTTTCTATCAAATCAGGACAATTGAACACCTCTATCACAAATTCATTACAAACTCCATCAAGGTGATGTGTGAAAAGAAAAATAGATTAATTAACCCTCTAATATTTCTAGAAAATCCATTAGCGATGCTTGTAACATGTCCTTAGAATATGACAAGATAAATAGGTACAAACCTTAATTAAAATAAAAATAGGTGTTCCCCACAATGGGTGAAAATCATGGATGATAGTGGAGTTTTCATGGGATGTGGTGGGATAGAGTGATGGTGGTCTATGCCCTCAACCACTTGGCATAGGTATTCAAAGCCTTTCAATGTTCATGGGGAATATTTCCTTGGGATTACAATAGTGTCTCTATGGTTTAATATGGTGTTTAGCTAATCCAAGAGTCATTATTCTACCACTGGGGTGCTTTTTTGCACTGACATCATAGCAAAGACAGGAGCTCCAATGCAAGGACATAGAAATTCCTAAAGAAACACAATAAGAAACCCCCTAGTTTTTTGTCAATCAAGGTCATTTGCATATGTCTTCATTGCTAGTCTAAGATACAAATGTTCTTTTTTATCTAGAATTTCATTTTATTCCTTGTTAGTTTATTTTATCGGGTTGAAAACATGCCTAGGAAGGAGTATCTTCATTCTTCTACTATAAACAACAAAGAAATGAGACTATAAGAAAGGTAAACATTTCAATTTCCTTCTCTTAGGAAACAGAAGAAGACCTCTGAGTGGATAGAATAACCTTGTGAAGCAAGTGATAGACCTAGAGCCTAAGTATATGCTTGTAGGTTCCAGTTAACCTTGCAATCTATCACTAGGTGTTTCTCTTTTCTTTTTTTTACTTCTATTCCGACCTCTTGTTTTATCTCTTCTGCCTCTCTTTCTAGGTTGTCCATTTTCTGGTATTTTTCTAGGCATAAGGTATTCCTTCAAGCCTTGTTTTGAACTTTCAATCAACTTACTGTGTTTGGTTCATTATTTCCTTCATATATTGCTAAGAGAAGGCATTTTTTGTTTATTGCATATGTAGGTCTTCTTTGAGTCTCCTCTTGTGTTTTCTAGGTGGGAGCATTCTAGTTTCATCCTTCTTCAATTCTTGATTCCTCACCTCTCTCCCTAGCTCCTCGTGTAAAACTTCTTTTCGTGCTCTGTGCTTAAGATTTCCCCCCTTCTCCTTTTTAATGTTATGATTTGGTGCTTTGGAAACCATGCTTCATTTAATCCATTACAAAAGTCGCAGGGAAGAAGGAATCAATTTACTCCCTCCAAATCGCAAGCCTAGCATTCCATGGAAAGGTCTATTATCATTTATGTGAGTTGTAACTCTCCTCATATTCAAAGGGAAATTAAATGAGAACACTAGGACTAGAAAAACAAGATACTTGTAGACAATGGACATTAATTGGTAATTGAAAAACATATTGGGAAAGTTTCTAGTAGAAGTTCAAAAACCCAAAAGGAAATCCTTTTATGTATTGATGAAATGTATTGACACACAAGGAAGTTGATTGAAAAAGTTTCAGTTCTAGCTATGAAGCTAGAAGACCTTGGGTTTTCCACTTTTAATGAGTAAGGTAATATACCTTAAACCATCTAGATAGATTCTCCATCAAAGTAGATGTTCTTACTCTTCTTTTCGACTATATATGATAGTAGTAGCCTAGCTGTGATCGTAGGCATTGCCGGCTCTTGTTTTGTTTTGGTTTGACCAAGACCAGTAAGATCGATTAATTTATTATTTAATCAATTAATTTCCTATATTCTCTAAATCTACAATCAGATAAAAATGCCTAAAGAAAATACCACTTCCTAAGGTAACTCAATTATATATATATATAAAATGATAGCCTGCCTTACAACTAGCACAGTCTGCTCATTGCATGTATCAATTTCCTGTTGGATTCAAATCATGGCTACATTGGATCGTCTGCTAATTAAGATAATTGGAATTGCCTTTACTTTCCTCTGCGTCATGAGGACCTCCGCGTTAAAGGGCGGGTACTGGCCTGCTGACAGCTACTCCTCCTTCCCTCCACAAGTCAACGCATCCCACTACACCCATCTCTACTACGCCTTTGTGGATCTCGACGACCAGACGTTCGAGGTGGGCGTGAGTGTGGAGAATGAGCAGAGCATCCAAAAATTCACGCCCCAACTGCACACCAACAATCCGTCGGTGAAGAATTTGCTTTCCATAGGAGGAGGAGGAGATGCCACCATCCACACCAAGTTTGCCAAAATGGCGGCCGACGCCTCACTACGAAAAGTGTTCATAGGTTCGTCCATAGCTCTTGCCAGGAAATATTCCTTCCACAGCCTCGACCTCGACTGGGAGTATCCGCGGGATATGACAGAAATGAACAGCTTGGGGCAACTATTGTCTGAGTGGAGATCTGTCATACAAGCAGAGGCTCAAGCCACGGGCAAAGAACCCCCACTCCTCACAGCGGCTGTCTATTTCTCTAACAGCTTCTTCGCGTCGGACGTTGATAGAGAATATCCGTCCGCAGTGGACAAACTTGACTATCTTAACATAATGGCCTACGATTTCCACGGTCCTTGGAGCCGAATCACACTACAACACACGCGGTCCTCTACGACCCCAATTCTAATATCAACACCAACTTTTGAATCTAATCATGGCTGGACGCTGGCCTACCTTCTAGCAAAGTGGTCATGGGGATGCCCCTCTACGGCCACTCGTGGAAACTTCAAAGCGCGGGGGAGGTGTGAATCGGCGCCATAGCTACAGGTGCAGGGATAGACGATGGCCGTGTTACATACTCTGCTATTCGGGAATTCGTTGGACAGAATGCAACAACGGAGGTGTTCGATAACCTCAGGCGCTCTTCGGCCCGCATCCTCGTCTTTTTATGCTCTTCTCCCTCAGAAATGTAAATGCCCCTTGGCTATCGTGGAGCCAAGCACTTGCACGACAACAGGCAGGAGATGCTATATTCTCTATTTTATAGAGTTCAGGAAGGGAAACCACTATTCGCAGAGCCTGTTATGTAACCTGACCCTCGCTTCTAAGCCTTCCGCCTTTGATAATGCCACCCAAAGTGACCATTTCTACTTCGTGCCTACTCCTCACAGTCAATCCCTTTCTCCCTATGAAATTATGCCTTGGCTGCGCTAGCGAATGCGTTGCAGGAGGGGCAGCAGCAGAGGCAGAACGCTCCACTCTTCGCCCTCAACGGCCTCTAACTCCTACCCATCATCAAATCATTTCTTAGATCGTTATCTTGAAACATGCAGTGGCAGAGGTCGCACTCGCGTTGTTCACTCCCAGCATTCGCAATCCTGTCCTTCAGCCACCGCTCTCCCTTCCAGCTCTCAGCACTCCAATTATACAACTAAATTCACATACCAATGCTCTCTAGATCGACCTCTTATCAAGGCCAACATAACAGTCACGTTTCAGGAGGAGCCTTCCATTGCTGAAGGACATCCCACTCGCACAACGGAGAAGAATGATATTGCTCAGGGCGAGCCTTCTGCAGCAGAGTAGAATTGAGGAAATCTGGAGAAGGAAGACATGGGTGAACTGCCAAAAGACGAGGATGAACTCGATGCCTATAGGTGTCTAATTCTTGAAGAACACCCATCGACACCAAATGACAACTAAACCAACATGTGTCTTCAGGTTTTAGGTTCCCGGCATCCAATCCTATGGGATTATTTCTGCATTTTTGAGCAAAATAGTTTATTTCTGGGTTTATAGGTTGTTTTCAAAAGAATATCAATCTATGTACACATGTTGGTTTCCCCTATGAGAGTAGCAAATCTATTTTGGACTAGACTGGTTTCCCTCTTCTAGGAAGTCTTCATTATGTTTTGGATGCAATATGCCATGAACCTTGGCTACGAATTGCAGAGGCCAGTGCCTCCATGTATCATTTTGTTATAGTAATAAATTTTAGACATATTTAGAAAAAAAAAATATTCCTCAAATATAATATTAATATTTTTTCAAAGAATTTAAATAATTAATTAAATTTTCTATCAAATTAGGACAATTGAACACCTCTATCACAAATTCATTACAAACTCTATCAAGGTGATGTGTGAAAAGAAAAATAGATTAATTAACCCTCTAATATTTCTAGAAAATCCATTAACGACACTTGTAACATGTCCTTAGAATATGACAAGATAAATAGGTACAAACCTTAATTAAAATAAAAATAGGTGTTCCCCACAATGGGTGAAAATCATGGATGATAGTGGATTTTTCATGGGATGTGGTGGGATAGAGTGATGGTGGTCTATGCCCTCAACCACTTGGCATAGGTATTCAAAACCTTTCAATGTTCATGGGGAATATTTCCTTGGGATTATAATAGTGTCTCTATGGTTTAATATGGTGTTTAGCTAATCCAAGAGTCATTATTCTACCACTGGGATGCTTGTTTGCACTGACATCATAGCAAAGACATGAGCTCCAATACAAGGACATAGAAATTCCTAGAGAAACACAGTAAGAAACCCCCTAGTTTTTTGTAAATCAAGGTCATTTGCATATGTCTTCATTGCTAGTCTAAGATACAAATGTTCTTTTTTATCTAGAATTTCATTTTATTCCTTGTTATTTTATTTTCTCGGGTTGAAAACACGCTTAGGAAGGAGTATCTTCATTCTTCTACTATAAACAACAAAGAAATGAGACTATAAGAAAGGTAAACATTTCAATTTCCTTCTCTTAGGAAACAAAAGAAGACTTCTGAGTTGATAGACTAACCTTGTGAAGCAAATGATAGACCTAGAGCCTAAGTATATGCTTTTAGGTTCTGGTTAACCTTGCAATCTATCACTAGGTGTTTCTCTTTTCTTTTTTTTTACTTCTATTCTGACCTCTCGTTTTCTCTCTTCTGCCTCTCTTTCTAGGTTGTCCAGTTTCTAGTATTTTTCTAGGCATAAGTTATTCCTTCAGGCCTTGTTTTGAACTTCCAATCAACTTACTGTGTTTGGTTCATTATTTCCTTCATATACTGCTAAGAGAAGGAATTTTTTGTTTATTGCATATGTAGGTCTTCTTTGAGTCTCCTCTTGTCTTTTCTAGGTGGGAGCATTCTAGTTTCATCCTTCTTCAATTCTTGATTCCTCACCTCTCTCCCTAGCTCCTCGTGTAAAACCTCTTTTGGTGCTCTGTGCTTAAGATTTCCCCCCTTCTCCTTTTTAATGTTATGAGTTGGTGCTTTGGGAACCATGCTTCATTTAATCAATTATAAAAGTCGTAGGGAAGAAGGAATCAATTTACTCCCTCCAAATCGCAAGCCTAGCATTCCATGGAAAGGTCTATTATCATTTATGTGAGTTGTAACTCTCCTCATATTCAAAGGGAAATTAAATGAGAACACTAGGACTAGAAAAACAAGATACTTGTATACTATGGACATTAATTGGTAATTGAAAAAAATATTGGGAAAGTTTCTAGTAGAAGTTCAAAAACCCAAAAGGAAATCCTCATGACACACAAGGAAGTTGATTGAAACATTTTCAGTTCTAGCCATGAAGCTAGAAGACCTTGGGTTTTCCACTTTTAATGAGTAGGGTAATATACCTTAAACCATCTAGATAGATTCTCCATCAAAGTAGATGTTCTTACTCTTCTTTTCGACTATATATGATAGTAGTAGCCTAGCTGTGATCGTAGGCATTGCCGGCTCTTGTTTTGTTTTGGTTTGACCAAGACCAATAAGATCGATTAATTTATTATTTAATCAATTAATTTCCTATATTCTCTAAATCTACAATCAGATCAAAATGCCTAAAGAAAATACCACTTACTAAGGTAACTCAATTTTATACATATAAAATGATAGCCTGCCTCAGAACTTGCACAGTCTGCTCATTGCATGTATCAATTTCCAGTTGGATTCAAATCATGGCTGCATTGGATCGTCTGCTAATTAAGATAATTGGAATTGCCTTTACTTTCCTTTGCGTCATGAGGACCTCCGCATTAAAGGGCGGGTACTGGCCTGCTGATAGCTACTCCTCCTTCCCTCCTTCACAAATCAACGCATCCCACTACACCCATCTCTACTACGCCTTTGTGGATCTCGACGACCAGACGTTCGAGGTGGGCGTGAGTGTGGAGAATGAGCAGAGCATCCAACAATTCACGCCCCAACTGCAAACCAACAATCAGTCGGTAAAGACTTTGCTTTCCATAGGAGGAGGAGGAGATGCCACCATCCACACCAAGTTCGCCAAAATGGTGGCCGACGCCTCACTACGAAAAGCGTTCATAGGTTCGTCCATAGCTCTCGCCAGGAACTATTCCTTCCACGGCCTCGACCTCGACTTGGAGTATCCGCGGGATATGACGGAAATGAATAGCTTGGGGCAACTATTGTCTGAGTGGAGATCTGCCATACAAGCAGAGGCCCAAGCCATGGGCAAAGAACCCCTACTCCTCACAACGGCCGTCTATTTCTCTAACAGCTTCTTCGCGTCGGACGTCGATAGAGAATATCTGTCCGCAGTGGACAAACTTGACTGTCTTAACATAATGGCCTAGGATTTCCACGGTCCTTGGGAGCCGAATCGGACTGCAGCACACGCGGCCCTCTACGACCCCAATTCTAATATCATCACTAGCTTTTGAATCCAATCATGGCTGGATGCTGGCCTGCCTTCCAGCAAAGTGGTCATGGGAATGCACCTCTACGGCAACTCGTGGAAACTTCAAAGCGCGGGGGAGGTGGAAATCGGCGCCACAGCTACCGGTGCAGGGATAGACGATGGCTCCGTTACATACTCTGTTATTCAGGAATTCGTTGGACAGAATGCAGCGACGGAGGTGTTCGATAACACCACCGTTTCAGCTTACTGTTACGCAGGACTCGACTGGATTGGCTACGATAATGAGCAGTCCGTTGCCACGGAGGTGGTGTTCGCGAAACAGGAAGTGTAAGGTCCTCGAATGTGCAGTGCGGTTGGGCGCCGGGTGACCGTGCACACGCGTGCGACGGGCGTGCGATAGTGTGATGGGCGGGTGCGACGAATCGGGCGTGCGGAGGAAATGCGACGTTCCTGCGAGCTATGTGCGACGAAACCGTGAACAATGAAATTACGACACTTGAAAGTTTGCGATGGTTTATACTCATGTTTGGAGGATTGTTATGAGGGGTTGGCCGACACACCATGGTGGGCAGGCCGACTTGAAATAAGCCTTGAACGGGTGTGTGCGTAGGGGTGTATGGGCGGTCGGCTGGGCAGCCCACCCACGCACTAAGGTTCATATATATGCTTGAGCGTAGAGCATTCAAATATCATCCAACTTCGCACTTCCTACTTCGCTCTTGGAGTAGAGTCTCTTGTGCGCAGTTTTCAGGAGGATGAGCGCATAGCTCATGCGCTCCTCTAGTGAGTCGCACTTGGTGAAGAGGTGAAGGCGTCGAGCAAGGCGTGCCCGAGGTGATCGTGCGGAGGTGTTTGTGCGACGACTTGGCGTGGGTGTCTTGGCGACTCGGGTGAGCGCCCGCCCATCGTGCAAGTGTGCACGGAGACTTGTTGGTGTGTTGGGTTGTGAACGGAAGCGTGTCTCGGGTTGAGGCGCCCGTGTGTGGCGACTTGGAGGCGCGCCCAAGTTGGGAAAACGACACGACCGTGAAACGAAGGTTGGAACCGGAGGTCGTAGAGTTGGGCAGGCGGTACTACGTGCTGTTCACACGATTTGGGCATTTGTCAAGAGTTGGCAAGTGGGACTGCGTGTGGGCAGGTATACACGGTTTGGGCGTTTGCGACCAAACGAAGAGCGAACCGGCGAAGACGTGCGACGAGGTGAACGACGGGTTGGAGAGTCGTGTGGCGACCGTGTGGAGGTGTCGACGAGCTGGGCAACCGAGTTTGCCGAAGTTGTGAAAATTTGGCTAAGTGTAAATTTGGGGTTTCCCAAGGACTTAGTCTGTACATTGTAAAAATGAAGATTATATAATATATTGATTCGGGCAGACTCATATTGCAGGGAGTTGCCCCTCCCTTTATACTGTGCAATTGTCTTCTTTGTTTATAATTGCTCTTGATAATGAATGAGTATGGGTGTTCATTGGTATAAAGGATAAACATAATAATACCTGGTTGCGAAGCACAAACTAAGTAGGAAAAAGTGAATGTAGGCGTAGTCCACGAACATAAGTATTGGTGAAAAGAAAGTGTTCGGTGGTGCCGCACCTCGCTATAAGCGGTTGAAAGACTACCGCAGGTGTAGGGGCGTGACAGGTGGTATCAGAGCAGGCTGATTCAGGGTTGAAGAAGCTTGACAGTTGATGACAGTGGAAGCAGGTACTTGCAGGTGAAGGAAGTTGGTTTCACATACAAGTGGAACAAGGGCTGGTTCATGGTTGCAGGGAACTTGGTGAAGCTGGTAAACAGGTTTAGCAGGGGTGAAGCTTAGTGCTTGGGCCAAGCTGAACGACAAGACATGGCAGGTTTGGAAGAATGCGAAGGGAAGCTCTTGCTTACCTTATACAGGTTGAAGAGGTTGAAAGAAGAGAATCCCCAGATTCGAGATAAGCTTGAAGTCTTGGAAAAGAATGTTGAAGACGAACTTCTTCAACTTGGGTGGGCAATGGAGCAAGATGAAGTTGCAGATTGTGCTATTAAGGAAGAGGAAGCCGTGATGTTTGAAGATGTTGCAGACATGATCATGATGGAGGATGAACTTGAGATTGATCAAGTTGGACCAGGATCGTGCAGTTTGCAGACATGGGTGAAGGAGGATACTCATTTGGAGGAACCTCATGATGATGCTGAAGAGCAAGGATTGTTGATGGTTGCTGGACTTGTTGGGGTTGTTTGTGACCTTATGGTGGAAGGTGCAAAGGCCCTTGACAAGGGAGGAACATGATGATCATTGTGGAGGAATGGGTCGTGCTTTAGCCATATGGAAGATTGGCTAAGTGCCCGGCATGACTCATGGACAGATTGGAGGGCACACTCTTGGGTGGACTTCTCATGGCCGAGACCAAGAGATAATCTTGGTGGACACTTTGGTGGAGGAGCTATGATGGAGGGACTCATGACATGATGATATGGTTGGGTGACCGAGTTCACTAAACCGAAGATTGAAGACTTGGATGAGTATGACCGATTGTTGTGATGAGTCTACTTGGTTGGACTACATGGGCAACTTAGTCATGGACATCAGGTTGGAGACATGGAGCATGGCAGTCTCATGTAGGGACATTATGTGGGAGCACTTATAGAGGTGTCACTTATGGACATCCAATGAGGAGTGCCAAAGCAGGGATGTTGTGCAGGTAGATTTGCTGGTGTGACATGGAGATGTTCTACTTATGAGCCGATGGAGAGGTTGTACACTCTTGTGCAACAAGACCATGGACTTGGATGGGGTTGTGAGTAGACTATGGAGCATTCCTACTACATGGAGAGTTGAGGCATCTTGCAAGGACCTTTGGGCCGAGACTTGTATGCTTGTTGAGATGTTGGTTGGAGATGACTCATGGAGCTCATGATGACATGAGGTTGTGACTTTTAGGGACTTCATATATGGTGGACTTAGAGGATCTGATGCATTGAGGAGCTGAGGTCAGAGAATTTGATGCAGTATGGGATGCATACTTTCAAAGTACATGTATGGGCATGGCTTGGAAGAGTGACTTGATGTGGATGATCGATATGAGACACTTTGGAGTGATGGAGTTACAATGATGATGATGTCTTGGTGGCAACACTTGGGCATGGGTTGAGCTGAGACTCAACTACTTTGGACAGCATGTTGCAGATGAGATGAAGACTACTTCATGGACCTGAGCATGGCTTACTTATATGGAGATGGATTATTGATCAAGTTGAGGATGTGGTAGGATGTTTTGAGAAACGATTGATGATGACATGTGGATGTTCACTCTCATGGTTTGAGCGTGACAGTTGGACTAGCTACCAAACTAGTTCAAAAATGAGGGCATGCAGTGTGCAGAGATGTGTTAGCATATGTTGGAGTATCATGGCAGCAGTTCACATGATGACACATGATGAGGTCGACACGGGATGTTGCAGTGGGCATGTAGCTTGGATGGAGGGACCAGCCTTCCATGGTGGAGCAGCATGTGGAGATTGTGACAGGGTGATCGATGATCATGGATTGAGGTGATCTCTGATGGATGGCATACCGATGAGGTGTATACCTTGGTATGGTTATCTTGGTGATAGATGGTTGCCGAGGCGAGACATGATGGAGACGGTGGTTCTACATATGTTGTAGAGATGGTTGCAGTATGTGGAGGAGTTGACATCATGGGTGATCTTGGTGGATGGCTACCAGGATGATATGTTGTCGAGGACGACAACGATTTTAGGTGGAGGAGGATGTAAGGTCCTCGGATGTGCGGTGCGGTTGGGTGCCAGGTGACCGTGCACGCGTGGGCGACGGGCGTGCGATGGGCGGGTGCGACGAACCAGGCGTGCGGAGGAAATGCGACGTTCCTATGAGCTAGGTGCGACAAAAATGTGAACAATGAAATTACGACACTTGAAAGTTTGCGATGGTTTATACTCACGTTTGGAGGATTGTTATGAGGGGTTGGCCGACACACCATGGTGGGCAGGTCGACTTGAAATAAGCCTTGAACGGTTGTGTGCGTAGGGGTGTATGGGCGGTCAGCTGGACAGCCCACCCACGCACTAAGGTTCATATATATACTTGAGCGTAGAGCGTTCAAACGTCATCCAACTTCGCACTTCCTAATTCGCTCTTGGAGTAGAGTCTCTTGTGCGCAGTTTTTAGGAGGATAAGTGCATAGCTCATGCGCTCCTTTAGTGAGTCGCACTTGGTGAAGAGGTGAAGGCATCGGGCAAGGCATGCCCGAGGTGATCGTGCGGAGGTGTTTGTGCGACGACTTGGTGTGGGTGTCTTGGCGACTCGAGTGATCGTCCGCCCATCGTGCAAGTGTGCACGGAGACTTGTTGGTGTGTTGGGTTGTGAACGGAAGCGTGTCTCGGGTTGAGGCACCCGTGTGTGGCGACTTGGAGGCGCGCCCAAGTTGGGCAAACGACACGACCGTGAAACGAAGGTTGGAACCGGAGGTCGTAGAGTTGGGCAGGCGGTACTACGTGCTGTTCACACGATTTGGGCATTTGTCAAGAGTTGGCAAGTGGGACTGCGTGTGGGCAGGTATACACGGTTTGGGCGTTTGCGACCAAACGAAGAGCGAACCGGCGAAGACGTGCGACGAGGTGAACGACGGGTTGGAGAGTCGTGCGGCGACCGTGCGGAGGTGCCGACGAGCTGGGCAACTGAGTTTGCTGAAGTTGTGAAAATTTGGCTAAGTGTAAATTTGGGGTTTCCCAAGGACTTAGTCTGTACATTGTAAAAATGAAGATTATATAATATATTGATTTGGGCAGACTCATATTGTAGGGAGTTGCCCCTCCCTTTATTCTGTGCAATTGTCTTCTTTGTTTATAATTGCTGTTGATAATGAATGAGTATGGGTGTTCATTGGTATAAAGGATAAACATAATAATACTTGGTTGCGAAGCACAAACTAAGTAGGAAAAAGTGAATGTAGGCGTAGTCCACGAACATAAGTATTGGTGAAAAGAAAGTGTTCGGTGGTGCTGCACCTCGCTATAAGCGGTTGAAAGACTACCGCAGGTGTAGGGGCGTGACAGGAAGGGTTGTTGGGCTAATTCTTCTGGAACGTCATGTAGGACACCGCCGATTGGGCACTCTCCCGCACAGGTAACGTTCTATAGTGTTAATGAAGAATTCCATGATATTTATTTGGTTCGTTCCCAATTCGTTTCGGTTTTAGAAATTTCATTTACACCTGATTTGAATTTGATTTATGGTTATTTGTAAAATTTATTTTTGCAGCTTCGGATACATGGGACAGATGATGTCGGAATAACACTTCTGCCATTGTCGGACCTTTATAAGCTATCTGTTCATCGTTTGTGATTTTATAGGATTATTCTTAACAATACCATGTACAAATAAACAATGCACATGTGGCAGTGCAGATGGCCTATTTTCTAACCATTATGGTTTAGTTTGTTTTTTGGGTTGGAATATGAAGACATGTTTTTTTCCAAAACAGTTTGGTTGTTTAAAATATATTTTCGATTATTTATCTGGATTTATCATTTTAAACATTTTTTAAGTATTTGGATTGTAAAGAGTTTACAACTTAAACTTTTGATTTTAATAAATTCTTATTAAATTCTTAACAATACCATGTACAAATAAATAATGCACATGTGGCAGTACAGATGGCCTATTTTCTAACCATTATGGTTTAGTTTGTTTTTTGGGTTGGAATATGAAGACATGGTTTTTTCCAAAACAGTTTGGTTGTTTAAAATATATTTTCGATTATTTATATGGATTTAGTATTTTAAACATTTCTTAAGTATTTGGATTGTAAAGAGTTTACAACTTAAACTTGTGATTTTAATAAATTCTTATTAAATTCTATTCAAATTTAAGAAAAAAAATATGCCTAGAAAAAACTCTAAAAAGACTCTTTTATTATAAATCATGTTTCAAATTTATTACTATTACTAATTTGTTAGAATTTGAATTTTTTTTTTTTTTTTGGTAAGATTTAATGTGATATGACATATAAAGTTTAAAGTTATGAATTCAACAGGTTAGTGGTGGAGGGTAGGAAGATAACACTTATTTTTCTAATCACTTATTTTAATTACTCAAAATAAACCCAAAACAAAAGGAGTCATCTAACGAGGAGTCATTTAAAATTTTGAATTTTAACAACTATAACTTGGATTTACAAAAATCCTTGCCGGATTTTCTCTAAATATGACCGGAATTTCCATAAATTTTCGGGCAACTCCTCTGCGTCGTTAGACTAAGCATATGCAAAAGGAGTCATCTAACAAGGCGGAGGAATTGCCCGGACAGCCAAAAGTGGCCGGAATCCAGGTAAAAAAATTTTAAAAAATCTTGTAGAGGCAGTGTTTGAATCGTGTTTTTGATGGTGGAAATGGATTCAACACCATAAAAAATGTCTAGGGCACCTAAAATTTTGAATTTTAATAACTATAACTTGGATTTACAAAAATACTTGCCGGATTTTCTCTAAATATGACCGGAATTTCCATAACTTTCCAGGCAACTCCTCCGCTTCGTTAGACTACGCGTGTGCAAAAGGAGTCATCTAAAGAGGCGGAGGAATTGCCCGGATGACCAAAAATGGCCGGAATCCGCGTAAAAAAGTTTCAAAAAATCTTGTAGAGGCAGTGCTTGAATCGTGTTTTTGATGGTGGAAATGGATTCAACACCATCAAAAACATCTAGGACACCTAAAATTTTGAATTTTAACAACTATAACTTGGATTTACAAAAATCCTTGCCGGATTTTCTCTAAATATGACCGGAATTTAATATATATATTAGTACCTACCTTTTTAGGCAAAAGGAAATTAATCTTGAATTAAAAAAATAAAAATATAGAAATATAAACATGCATTATAACAATTAAATAATTGGAAATTTGAAATTGAAATTAAAATTGATATGCATGTAGAAATACAATATCATGTTTCCAAACAACCAATTAATAAAATGCTATGACAGTTTAGATTGTTTAAATATTATTATTAAATATTTATTTTAAAGCTAGGCTGTACAATAAAAAAACATTAATATAAAAGATTAAAAATAAAAAATAAATATATAGAAATAGTATTGAGATAACTTAAGAAATGTATATGAAAGTAGAAAAACAATGAATGGAAAAATAAATTGTGTTGTTGTGTCATTAAATTATGTGTTTAAAAAGTGGTTTATTAAATTTTAATTTAATAATTTTTTAAAATCTTTTGGAAAAAATATATTTTTAAAATTTTTATTATGACTATATATATATATATATATATTATTTTCTATGTTTAATATGTTAAATGGTATTATTACAAGTGGAAAATGATGCTCATTCACACATATCAACTACTTTATTAATTTAGTTGTGCTAGTTTGATTAATTTGGTGAAAATCGTTAAATCATGTCTTTGTAAAAATTGTCTAATTTAATTTGTTGATTTTGATAAAGTCTTTTGGATGATGTGATTAATCCGAAAGACTTTATCAAAATCAGAATGGATCATAAAAGTCTAAAATCAAGTATTAATTGGTTGATATTAAAATAATTTACTTTTAATAAATATTGAAATATTTTTTTTAATATTATATGTAACCTTTATGTGAACATAAGAGCTACACATCTCTTTCATATTGACTTGTAAAAAATACATTTTGACCCAAAAAATAAAAACTAATTCATTTTAACTATAAAATAGTTTAATGATAACACGTCAAATCAATAAAAGTTGTTAATGACTTTTCAATTATAAAATATTTTAATGATAACATGTAAGTCGAATATTCACAACTCATGAGATCTTATTCAAGGGTCATAAATATTGACATTGATACATGTACTATAATGGCACTTAGTGGTAATTTTTTTTTGATCAATACTATTAATAACCCCATAAAATTAATATTAATTACTTCATTTATATGAACCAATGACAAAATAGAAATTTAAATTTAAAAAATTTCAAAATCTACTTTTAATTTTCAAAATATTAAGTTTGATATTTAATTTTTTCAAATAGACTTTATAAAATCTATTTAAAACTTTTAGAGCTAATTGAAAATAAATTATTTTTTACTAAAAACAAAAACAATATAACCTCCGCTATAATAAATTTAATTAATTACCACAATCGCATTAATAAATGTGATTGATATACATTGAAGGCGTCAATTTAATATATGCTATATTATAAATTAATATATTAAATTAATATATTAATATTAGATTAATATGTTAAATTAATATATTAATATTAAATTAATATATTAAATATGGTTAATTAATATAATATTTTAAATTATTTAAATAATAAACAATTCATTTAATTATTAAATAGTTAATTCATTCATTATTAATAATTAAATATAAATAAAGAATTTATTAATTATTAAAAATTAAACACTAAAATAATCATGGTTGACAATGATTGACCCCTAGGGATTATGAACCCAATCGAATAATATTAAACCCAATGGGCTAATATTATAAATCCAAGGTATATAAACCCTAAGATAAATATTGTAAACACTAAACTAAACATGGTTGGAAATAATTTACCATGGTTGGCTATGATTTACCATAGTTGACCATGCTTGATATTATAAACCCAAGGGATTGCTATTATGAACCCAAGGAATTGTTATTATGAATCCAAGGGAATAATAAACTCAAGGAATTATTACTAAAACCCCAACGGATCATGAATCCAAGGGCATATTATTAAACCCAAGGGATTGATATTATAAACTCAAGGTATATAAACTTACTGAGGGCCACAAATGTCTGCCTCAACATTGGGGATAACCACTCGGTCCGAACCTTAAAGGAGCGTCTTTTCTGTTTGGAGTAGTGGCTCCCACTGGTTTAACTAGGTCCAATTACCTTTTCCCTATCGCTATTGGTTTACGATGTTTCTTTAACTACCAATAGACAGGGATATCAGATCACTTCTTCTTGCTGATAGGGCAAGAGAATGACCCTTAAGTTGATTTGGGTTCAGCCAAGCCACAACTAAAATTTTGCCTCTTTGAGAGGAGGACTCAAAAGAATGTAGAACTTAATCTAAATGAAAATTTATTCTATAATGCCAACAAAAGAAACTAATCATAATACTATTTCAATTAAATAGATATAGATCTAACCCAACTAAGAGCAAGATAATTAATTGATAGGGATTTAAATATGTCTGGCTTTTAGCTAATATCAAGTTAATGAAGTTGTTCAATTAACTGGCATTTGTGAATACGGAAACACATCTTATTGCGACCTCTTAACTGAAATAATAAACCAACAACATTTCAAGGAGTAGTTCACAAAAATGATATTGATTGTCAAATCAGTAAATCCAATAATTAAACAATAATATGCGAAAATAGTTCACAACACATCGCTATTTAAAAAATCAGTTTTATAAGACATATTTCTGAATAAATAGTTACTCAAAAATTAGAATTTAATCCATAAGAGCAAAGATACATAATAACAACATTGAGACAAATTACCCATATCAACACAAGTGAAAAAACATGAATAAAATGACACATTCTTGTTATCATAAAAATGAAACTAATATTTGAAACAGTAGTATTAGAAATACCGATTTATTGAATCCATTTCTCTCACCTTGGTATCCAACAGTCCTTTACATTGCTTGAACTTCTGCTTTCAAAACTAGAGCTTCAATAGTGCAAACTCTGCCCATCATACATAATTCAAGATACAATGGAAAAATCCTCAATAATCCTCAGATCTGAGATTTTCTCTCCTCCCTCCTACAACTCTAAATTCCTATTGTAGAAGTGCTTTTTAGAAGTCTAAAATTGCAAAGGAGAGCAACCCCTATTACATTCTGCAATCTATTATTTATAATATTTCCAAAGGTATTTTTGAAAAGACAGTTTGTTCAAGAATAAATCTGCCCAATCAATATTATTTCCTCAAAATTCCAATCTTTATTGCTTGAGCATACTCATTGATTGAGATCCTTTTCTCCATATCTCTTCTACTGTTTTCCTGCAAAAAGAAATCAAAATAAATTAAGATGCAACAATAAAATCAAAATGTCATTTCTGACATTAAAACAAATCCAATCAAATGCAATTAATTAATTTGAAAATGAAATCTGAGCTTTCTATTGATGCATATGATGATTTTAATTGGCCAAGGATATTATTGATGAATGAATCTGCACTTAGAAGAGGCTTGGGCAAATGAAAATGAAGAAAATAAAACTCAGAAACTTGATTTTGTTTAAAAATTCAGATTTTGATCTTCTGTCTTATTTTATACCCAATAAATAACTAAATCTGTTAGTGAAACCTCCTTAGAAATGTTCTCCTTGATTTTATCTTTCCAATGAGCCGTCATGGGCTTCATTTGACCAATTAAAACTCAATGTATGAGCCTCCAAAGTTGATGAGACAAATCTAGCATAATTTTGGAAATTCTATCGCTGACCTAAAAAATCAAAATTTTTAATTAAATTTTAATCATAAATTATATTTTAATTATCTAATAATTAATTTTAATCTAACTATAAAACAAATTAACTATTTGTAAACTAATTAAATAATTAATATTAATTTAATTAATAATTAATTTTAATTAAATTAAATTAATTATATCTTATATATTAATTAACTTAATTAATTCAAAATTTAATATTTAAATATTAAATGTTTAAATTAATATTAAAGTAATCTAACCAAACATATTGATTCATACGTGAATGAATCCAAGTTTGAAAATCGAATTCGAAGGATTAAAATGAGACTTTTTCCCTTTTGTCTTTTCGCAATCAGAAGAATGAAGTGTATCGGGGTTTTTAAAATTGTCGCATATGTAATATGTGTGATGTGATGGACTCGATAGTTTATTAAAATAGTATATATATATATATATATATTATTGGGGATCTAAAATATATATATAGATATATTATTGGGGATCTAAAATAATTGTGAGTTGGTGATATTATAAAATGAATATTGAAGTGAAGTGGGGTCTATTTATAATTGTATTTTTTATTATAAATTATAATTATTTTTGGTATTAATATTCTTAAAAATGAATTATAATTTGGTTTAGTTATTTAGCAAGATTATTAGAGAAAAAATAAAAATTAATAAATATTCAACTAAAGATTAATATTTACAATAAATGCATTTTTTAACTCAGGAGACACAATTGATTAAACTTCAAAGGAGTGTCATATACAAACCAGTTGACCAAATGAGGTAAAACAAGTATCAATGGAAAGCTTATAAAAAATCGATTTCAACAAAGAAATCAAAACAAGAATTTAAAGAAAATGAAAAGTTAAGAAAATCGTAAGATAATAAAAGTCCTAAAAGGTGTTTAGCTAAAAACTTTGTAGAAAGGGTCCTCATTGTTTGAAGTAAACAAATCAATAATGGGGGGGTTGTGTTTCACCACAGCAATGACGACACATGGGAGAAGAACCAAGTATCTCTATTTGATATGAATGATATTTTTCTAAAATTAAAGTAAAAATAATTAAAGAAGAGAGAATTATTTTTGAAATGTTTGACTAGGTTCATTAGTTTGAATAAAAGCAAGAATCATCTTACTGTAATTTTTCTTAAAATTCCTCATAAATTAAAATATTTCAAAACTCTATATCAGTGCTTAATTAGTTGTAGAGATAAAGCAGGGGTCGCTTTACAGCTTAGCTTTTAAGATATACTCATTTGTCACAGGTAGAGCCACTGCTCTCAGCAAACATCTATAGTCTCGATAGGGTTACCTTTTAATCATCAATGATTCAGAATCTCATCTATTTAAGAATTATTGACCTAGAGATAAATCCATTTACATATGTTTATTTTCTTTGTATTTTTTTTTTTTAGTTCTTAAAAGCCATTGTCCTGGTTTGGTAACCAGATAGTTGACAATGTCATTCACTGGTTATAATTGGACTGAAAGTGCTAGCTCGTGATGAGACCCCTTGTCTTATAATTGTTTGTAAGCATAAGCCATTACCCTGGTTTGTTTAACAGTGTTGGTAATGTCAGCCTATTTTTCCCCTATGATCATGGTAAGCAGGCTCATGATGAGACCTCTTATCTTTTAAGTTTAAATCTATTTTTGGATTACACTCTAAAAAAAAAAAGAGACTTTTTTGGAGAGAGAGAATTATTGACTCCTTAAGAGTTAAGAATGACAATTTCAGAGTTAAAGGTGCTTTGCTGTAAAGTGTCTTTACTTGGTTAAAAATAACTTTTCTTGACTGATAATAGAATTTTGAAAGATCTTAATAAAATATTGAAATCTCAAAATAATTACAATTTTGATGACAAAGAAATTTCTCAGATTTTATGATACTTTGTCAACTTTTCTTGTTTTGTAATCTCTTCCCTAAGTATGTCTACCTTTATAATAAGAAAAATAAACTTTATTAAGAGATTTAAGAAAAATCCAATGGTTGACTATTAATCCTTCTTTTTCTACGTATGTCAACCATTGTTAGGTAACAAAAAGGTCTTTCATATAAATAATGGCAAAGTCACCAAAATCAGAACTAAAAAAAAAGAAAAAAAGAAAATAATTCCTAATCTGAAAAAGAAATCAACAAATAAAATAAAAAAATGAAAAAACGTAAGAGCAGAAAGGAAAATCTGATGGGACCAGCCCTTTGAAACTTTGTGATTTTATTAAATGATTAACATGGTGATTATGCTGATAAGACCATCGAATATGGGATTCATTATGTAATAGAGTGTACTTTGGATCTCATTGGACACATTTATTCATATTAGGTTGGAAATAACATTTATTGCAAGTTCACTTTAGGATATGTTCTCAATTTGGGTTCTGACCCATTTGTTGGTTCAACAAAAAACATTCCATGATTCCTTTATTGGTAGAGGCCGAAGAAACAAGTGCAGCCAACATTGACATTTAGGCCATTTAGTTACATAACATCCTTAGTGAGCTTGGTATCATATTTCATCCTCAGATTGTCATTTGGTGTGACAATCAAAACACACTAAAGTTTTGCAATGATCCAGTGCAGTGTCAACAAAAACGCACATTGAGATCTACATGTACTACATCTAAGAATTGGTACATGATGGGATCATCGACTTGCAACAATGTCCCACTTCTGAACAAACTATTAACATCTTCATAAAGAATTTCACTAAGCAAAAGTTTCACTTTCTACGAAACCACCTTGGGGTGAAGGACATAACTGCCTAATAATTGTATTTCTTTTTCAGTTTTGTATTTTGAGGGGGGACTTTGTTCCCATGTGATTTTCCCTCTTTCCTTTTCTTGCAGTTGTCCTATGTTACTTTCATGCGTTATAAAATGGGTGTTGAATTTTCTATAAGATGAACAATAGAAACTATTTTTTTGATCTGATAATTTGTGTCAATTATGAACCTAGTTTTAGGGTGGTTTGGGTAAACTTGACTTGGTCAAGTTACCAACGATTTTTAAGCTATAGGTTTGTGAGAACCCATGGTTTTTCCCATGCTATTCATCTCTAGTGTAGCCTATTTAAAGATAGAGAGATCCCAGGCAAATTTGTGCTAGTTACTAATGGGATACCAAAATCGACATCTCTAGACACCACCACTTCTCTCGGTGTTTCGTCATCATAACAAATGGTATTAGAGCCACGTTGATGAACAATTACAGGTGAAATAAAGGGTTATATGTCTAATGTTCTCGTCATTTATTGGTGGACTTATTGTGGAAAGAACGAAACACCATTTGGGTTTTGATTATGGTGCAACTGCAACATATTTTCATTAATAGTTTTGGTGGCATTTCACTACGGGCGATGGACACAACAATGAGAACCAAGGATATGGCGGCAAAGGTAGTTGAGATTCGAACCATGAAAAAGACACTATGATCCATGTTTTGGAGGTCATGAAGAAGCTATTGGGAAGATAATATGCATGCATAGATAAAGGCTTTACTGATCGTGGCAAAGGAAGATGAATCTCATCAAAAGGGTGCAAGTTGGGCCAATGAGAGGTTGCATAGATCTTGCGAGTGCAAATAAAGTTGGAAGGCCAGGTTAAGGTATGGATCAACAAAGCTAGATATGTAGTGAAAGAGTGGTCATATGGACAAGAAAATGGAGATAGAGTCAATGTTTTGAAGTTAGTGAAGGAGCCAATGTGTGATAAGAGCTGCAATGGTGTGATAACACCAATGGTGTGTGAAGACGCTAAGGGTTTTGGTCCAAGGAACATGTATTTCCCAAGGAATTTGTAAGACATGTTGTTCATGTATACATGTTTCACAATAGCATGGATTATTGTAAGGCCTTAAGACTTTGATTAGGCATACATGTAATGCAATGGCTCATGGAGCCAATAGGTTATGGAATGGACCACTTGGATAAGTACCAGGGTGGCTGGTGAATTGGTATCCTAACTTGAGAGGGGTAATGTGAGATCTCAGCTGAGATGGTTGATGAATGGTTGGGACCAGGTTAATCTCCCTGAGTCAAGCTTAACCGGGGGATTTTTAGGATGGTTTGGGTAAACTTGACTTGGTCAAGTGACCAATAGTTTTCGAGCTCTATATTTTTTAGAATCCATGGTATTCATTTGTAATGTAGCCCATTTAAAGGCATAATGACTTCAGGTAAATTTGTCCTAGTAACAAATGGGATCCCAACAAAAATATCTTTAGACACCACCACACCACCACTTTTCTTGTTGTTTCATGATCCTAACAACTAGTATAACAATTTAAGTTCAAAACTAGTTATGAACCTAGTATAATAATTTAAGTTTAAAACCAATTATGACCTTGGTACAAAATATAAAAGAAAATTTGAGTTTATTTATTTCTCTCATAGGGAATTCAAATGCAAAGCTAATCAACTATGTAAAGAAGTTGTCTTTATGTAGGATGGCATCTTAATTGAAAATGCCTTTATGGGCTAGACTCTCCAATGAGTTTATGAAAGATTATTATACTATTTCAGCCATATAACTTAAATGGATATTGGCCCAGTATTTAAATTTTATCCTCTTACAGTAAAATGAACTTTCTTTAATCCTATTTCTTTCCATCAATAGTTCCTTACTACTTTAATCTTACTTTCTTTAGTTTTTCCTTTCTTACAACAATGGTTATAAAATGTTATTGAAAGAGCCTTGATGCGTAGCCTAGTCGATTGAAGCCTCATTGCCAAGTCATAGGTCCTTTGTCATGAGGCCCAGGATCAATTCTCCTTGGGTCCATAAGGTTCAAGGTCTTAAGTGGGGGGTGGAGAATGGATCCACCTAAAGAAAAAGATTCTAAACTACCAAAATTAAGATTTGAGAACATAAAGGTGACTAAAAATATCTCACATTTATTAAATCTCATCAGTACACATAATTATTTTTATTGGAAAAGAAAATTAAAAACCCTTGGACATACCTATTGACTTAACTAGTTATAAAATAAAAGACTTATAAATATCTCATTTATTAAATCTCATCCATATACATATTTATTTCTTTTTTAATTGTAAAAACAAAAACAAAAAATAAAAACCCTATGACAAAATATATAGCTTGAGAGCTTGTGTTTTCTTCAAAGAGGTCACAAGTTCAAAAATAGAGAGGGTTAGAATATATGTGCCTTTATAGATTTAGCAATCAAATTAGATTTTTAAAAATTTATTTTGAAAAGTAAATAGAAAGTGTTTCATTGTGTAGAATTTGAATTAGGTATTTAGAGCCAGCCGATCCTATTCCAATTGATGGAGTCGAATAATCTGTTGATCAAGAACCAATGGTCATTGGTTCTCCCTTCTAGGTCGATAACCATAGCCCGTTCCAAGGCACAAAATAGGCAAGTGCACAACAAAAGGCAAAGTGACGCGTCCAGAGGCAAAGAATGAAAGAAAAAGAACAGCTCCAAGATATATGGGCCTTGTCATGAGATTATTAAACACTCAATAGAATCATGTGGTTCCTGTTACTTTGAAGAAGAAAGTTTTTATGTATATTTTAATTTTAATATTTAAATTATTTTTTTTCAACACGAAAAAAAATCTCTATAGTTATATTATGATTGTCGAAAAAAACATCATGAAAAATACAGCAACGAGAATCATGGGAACCTCTGATTTGAGAAAAGAAAGAAGGCATAAGATCTCCAGGAGAAAGGATATGTGCCTCCTAGGCAGATTTGCTTCATGGCAGCCATGAGGAAAAAGATGTATATTGGGGATATCTTGATATAGAAAAAACTAATAAACAGTCCCATGAGCCAGAGTATGAGTGATCATTAACCAAAAAATGAGACAAAGGATGGGGAGCAAAATTCCTATCAGTGAAGTTCTCATAAAATAGTGAAAGAAGAACCCTGCATAGAAAAGTCTTGGATCTGGTGGGAGGAGTTGTCAACTGAAATCAGCAGCCTCCATATTCCTTGCGGCGCTGACAGTCCCTGCTTTGACAATGCATCAGCTCTCTGGTTTTTTCCTCTGTCGATGTGGGAGATTGTGTAGTCCTTCCTGTTAAGCCACAAAGCCTCAAGCCTGTCCAACCAGCCAGCTAGGTGAATATTTTTAATGCGATTTTTGGACAAAACATGGTCAATGGTGACTTTGGAGTCTCCAAAAATGTGAAGGTTTTTGAGACCAAGGAAATCAGAGAAAATGATGAGACCAGCCAGAGCCATGATTTCCGCTTTGTTATTGGTTCCAGGTCCACCATTCCAATGAATATCAAAAGCTTGACCTTCCACTGGAATAATATAAAAGCCACAGGCGCAAATGTCCAGCTGAGCAGCGCCGTCAAAAAAAGCATAAGGATATTCGAATTTATCTATGGGCCGCTGATTCACTCCATGCTTGATTTTGGGGAGACGGGGCTGATCAAGCGCTTCATAAAGTTGAAGGATAGATTCGAAGACCAAATTAATCGGGCTCCTTTTGGAATCAAAGATCAACTGATTGCGCCATTTCCAGATGGTCCATATGGTGATCAAAGGGATCGGCCGCTTCTTGTTACACATGTTGCTCCATATATAGAAGGCCTCGAAGATTGTAGGCGAGTTGGCATAAGTGAATCCAAAGTGTGCAGATACTTGCTGCCAAATCAGTAGGGATTGGGGACATTGTAGAAATATGTGAACATTATTTTCAGAATTCGATCTGCAGAGGGGGCAAATAGCAGGTCCAAACCAATGACGCCTCTGGAGATTCTCCCAAGTGAGATTCCGGTTATGAAAAACCAGCCATGCAAAAATGTTGATTTTAATAGGGCAACCAGATTTCCAGAAAATTGGCGGAAAGATATGATCAGAGGTATCGGTTTCTGTAAGTAAAATCTGGGAGTATATGTGTCTTGCACATACAGCCGAAGATCCGCTGAGTCCTTTCCAAATGATGCCATCCCTGTCCAAAGAACGATAGAGACCATGCGTTTGTAATGAAAGAGTGATGTCTTTCCATTGGGCCGCAAGAACACCGTTCAGCTGTAACTCATTTGCATTTTTCCATATTGGGATGGCGCCGTCCCATTTTTTGATAACACTGGCCCAGAAATAATGTCCCCTGCAATGAAGATATCTTAGGAGATGTTGGGAGAAGTGGATCGATTCACCTGAACCTGCAAACTCATCATAACCCATAATAATGTTGGACCCAGTTTGGAATTTCCATATCAAATTTTTTCTGAAGAACGGCTCCAATTTTTTAAACCCTCTCCAAATGATTGAGCCATTGGCGGACCCAATGGAGCGCTGCCTGAACCAATAAGTTATGTCGCGGTCATCCATGTATTTCGCCCTGATAGATTTGCTCCAGCTGGACTCCCCCATTATCGCCTTCCACATAGTTTTGCATAGAAGCGCTCTTCTGAAGGAGTGTAAATCTAATATGCCCCAACCCCCCATGAATCTTGGCCGGGTCAGCATCGACAACTTGCAGAGATGGAATTTATTCTTCTCTTTCTGTCCACCCCAAATGAAAATGGCGATCATCCTGTTTAATTTGTTAATAATGGCGGGGGGGATATAGAAGAGAAGGGCCCAGTAAACCATGATTTGAACCAGAACCGATTGGGTAAGGATGGCACGACCCCCAATTGATAAACATCTAAACTCCCAAGAGGAAATTTTGTTGTAGAAACGATCCAGTATCCATGTCCAATCAGCCACTCTGTAGCATGCAGGTTTCAAATAGAAACCAAGGTATTTGAAACCCTTCATAATAGGAAAAGCCTTAATATGGAAAAGTTCTGAAATATAAGTGATGGTATCAGCATTTTCATCAGCGACATGGAAAGAAGATTTCAGATCGTTGATCAGCATTCCGGTGGCTTTTTGAAACCTCTCCAGAATATCAAAAATACACAGCCACGTAGATCTGCACAAAATCGCTGATAGAAGAATATCATCGACAAAAAGAGAGTGAGACATGTAATTATGCTTACTAATGGGAAGAGGCTTAATTCTCGCTTGTTGAACCGCTATCTTGATGTGTAAGCTCAGGGATTCCATGACAAGTATGAAGATAAGTGGAGACAGGGAGCAGCCCTGGCGTAAGCCCCTTGCAGCTCTGAAATAAGGAGTAGGAACCCCGTTTATGAGGACCGCGAAATTTATATCCACCACGCAAGCCAATATCCATCGAGAACACCTGTCATCTAGGCCGATCCTGGTCAGAAGGCATCTGATAAAGCTCCAGCTCACACAGTCGTAAGCCTTTTTCAGGTCGATTTTCAGAAGTGCCGCATTAATTTTCCTGCTGTGCATAGAATGTATACATTCCTGGGTGAGGGCCACCGCTTCAGTAATGCTTCTGTCTTTGAGGAACCCGTGTTGTTCTGAAGACAAGTGGAGAGAGAGAGTGTTCCTGATTCGAGTGGCGATAATCTTAGATATTATCTTATATAGCACGTTGCATAAGGATATGGGACGATAATCAGCGAATGTAGATGAGAGCTTCTTCTTAGGAATAAGGGCGATATATGTAGAGGAAATCTTCTGACTGATGAATCCTTGAGTTCTGGAGACCTCGACCATCTTGAGGATATCTTCCTTGAATAATTCGAAGAAATGGATAAAGAAGTCAATGGTCCACCCATCCGGCCCGGGGCACTTATCTTTCTGGAAAGTTTTCATCGTAGCCAATAATTCCTCTTCTGAAACTTCAGCAATGAGCACATTGTTTAGGCCTTCATCATACATAGTGGGGTATGGGTCAATACCCCAAAAAATATCCTCAAAACTGCAAACAGAGCCCTCGTTGTATGCCCTTTTGAAATATTTTACAGCCTCCCTAGAGATGTCCTCCTGTGTGGTATGAGAATTTCCATACTCATCCTTGATTTCCCAAATGGCATTTGATTCCCTTCTCTTATTTTCAAATCTGTGAAAGAACTTGGTGTTCTTATCGCCTTCCCTGAGCCATAATGCGCGACTTTTGAGCCTCCATGATGCTTCTTCTTCTTTCAAGATCTTTTGTTTTCTCTTTTCTAAATTCCAAATTCGGTTCCTTGTGGAGGATGGCATGTGAGAATTTTTAAGAAGAGCGGATAACTTTTCCAGTTCCTTGCAAATGGTTTTTAACTCCTTTTTGTTGGCGGCTGCCTTCTCCTTTTGCCACTTATTGACCTCCCTTCGAAGGGTATGCAGGCGCTCAATGAAAAGCCAAGTGGGAACACTATCCAGCTTGGGGAATTGCTTCCAGGTTTCCTTAATAAAAGTATTGAAAGATTCATCAGCAAGCCAAGTTCGATTGAACTTGAAGGGATAGCCGAATCTGCGTCCAAAATTTTTCCATTGGATAGTAATGGGCCGATGATCGGAAATAAAGGACGGAATGATGTTCATAGTTGGAGGCCCGAATTTATCAATCAGGTGCTCATGAAATATGAATCTGTCTATTCTCTTCGCCAGATAGGAGCTATTCGATCTTCCATTGTCCCAGGTTGGGCCCATAACAGCAGGCAGGGCATCAATGAAATTGTACTGGATAATGGATTCCCGAATGTGATTACCTATAGGATCATATTTCCTGCCATTGCCCCATATTTCATCATTACAAAAAGTGCAGTTGAAATCGCCACCAATAATCAAAGAGTCAATATCAAGAAGTTCCGAAGAAAGAAGGTCATTCCAGAATGGGAACCGATTTTTATAAGGAGCATAAAGATTTAATATGTGGAAGGGGTCGGTGGAGCCCCGGAAATGAGCCAAAATAAGAATGCCTGCAAAGCAATGAAAAGCAGTAGCAGTGATCCATTTGGGGTCCCACAAAACCGCAAGTCCACCAGACATGCCATCAGCATTTGTAGCGACCATGTGCCATGACGGTAGCATCTTCCGGAAGTATGAAATGGTTTGAGAGCATTCGTGCATGGTTTCCTGAATGAGAACCATCCTAGATTTTGAGGAGACAAAAAGGTGTTTAAGGGCCAGAAATTTGTGTTCAACACCAAGGCCCCGGATGTTCATGGACAGGATGTCGATCATTTGGGAGCTTCATGAGGCCGGCAAGCTCTAAGAGGCCTATTATCAGAAAAAACATCATCAGTGATTTCAGTAACAGGAATGTCGATAAGGGAAAGATCCTTGATAGGCGAGGTCCTTCTACCCTTTCTACCCCGAAAATGTCGGCTGCCTCGTTTCTCTTTACGGCGGACAGTTATGTTTCCAGCAGATGTAGGGCTAATGTGGGGAGAAGGGGAACGAGAAGGGCGATGAACAGTTAATGGTTGAAGACCAAGAGACGCTCTTTGGAGGAGAAGATCGATGTCCTGGTCAAGAGAGTTGTGAGGAGAGATGTGGGGAGATGGAGGCGGGGAGATGGGGGTAAGAGGCACCTTACCTTTACGATCAAAATCCAGTTTGAAAGCAAGGGGTATAGAAGGATGATCAGGCGATGGGAGAGACGACGGACCAGGGATATGATGATTATGGGAGGGGGGTGAAAGGGGCGATGATGAAATGTATATGGGGGCAGACGCAGGGTCAGAAACAGGGGGAATAGATGATGCGGGGGGTAGGGGATTATCGGGGTCCGGATCCAGTTGTAAAGGCGGCGGAATGGAGGAAAAGCTCGTTACCCCAGCCATTGGATCAAATAGGGGTTGAGAAGGAGATTTCGATATAGTAGATGATCTAGGTTGATCAGCAGACATACACCTAGAAGGTTCCACAGAGGCTGACCGAGAAAGAGTGAGGCTGGCTGATCGGTCAAGCAAGCAACCCATTTGAGATCGATGAACGGTGAGGGAACAGATAGGAGCCCGAAATATCTCAGTATATGTAGGCCCATCAAAGGCCGGAGTAGCTCTGTCATGCAACGAGGGGGAAGTATGAACAATTTTCTTCTTTAGCTTGGCATTCGGGCAGCGAGGACAGTTTGGAAATAGGTGACCAGTTTTGTGGCAGTTGGAACACCTGAAAGGCATGCCCCAGTAGTCCAGCCGTTGTTGAATTTTTGACAGCTCCCAAGTGAGGTCAATAGTCTCTGGAAAACCTCCCCTGAATTCTTTTTCAATGAGAACCCAGGCAACCCGTTTATCTTTGGCACCAATACATCGAGGGTCCACATATATGAATCGCCCAACAACATTACCTATCCTTTTCATCGATTCCATATTCCACAATTCGAGGGGAAGGCCGGGCAATTTAAGCCAGATATAATTATTCTGGGGCGTGCAGCGGAGCGGATTAAATCCGATAAACCATTTGTGCAGAGCCAGAAAGCTTCTCTCCTTCACCCAAGGTTTCGAGAAGATGAGTTCCATGTCGCGGTCCCTGAGAAAATGAAAACTATACCAGTTGTTCATGAGGCGAACAATGGTAGGGGCGTATCCCAGAAAAGGAGTCCATCTGGCCGCAATCCAAGCCCGAATTTGTGGATCCTCCATGGACGGAAAGAACCATCTCCCAACGAGCGCCCTCTTCTGCAAGCTCATAATTCTATCCATTAACAGGGGGCCATCCAGATTGATAGCTGAGGGAGGAGGAGAGGTTTTAACAGGTCTATGATGTTTTGGAGGCTGCCGAGATGCCAAGTCATCATCATGTGGGAGCAATGGAGATAGAGAGGGTAAAATGATGTCGGCTTCCAGCGATTTCATCCAGTCAGACTGAGGAGCGTGTCTGGCATGTGATACTTCAGCGGCCATAGTAGCGCGAACCATGGCTGACTCAGCAGATTGGTCAGAGGGGAAATCCATGACAGGATAAGGACTGACACCAAAAAGGTAATGGGGGATCCCAATATGGATAATCAAACAGGAGGAAGATCATATGATATGATAGGAAAGGACGGATTAGGTGGGAAAAACCACCGAAGGGCGAGAATATAGTAATAGGGGGGAGAGGACATAAATACCCCTGTACCAGGAACATCCCTTCTGTCAAGTTTATTCATCGAAGAGAGACAACAAATAGATCATGGAGATCTACATAGGATACATAGGTCGCGGAAAATAAATGGGAGAAGTAAATGAGGGCAAGTGAAACGTAGACCAAGGCTAAACAGATCGCCCGGAAAATTCAAATAACTTGGTTTTCAGGCATTGGAAAAAAACCAGTGTTCATACAGAAACTTAGATTGATACATCAAGGCAGACAACACAACAACAACAAATGTCAACTATGCACCACCATGGTCCGATTTTGAAATGGATGGCGAAGCACGGTTTAGAAATGACCACGCACTCCTCGATTTTAATCTTGGATAGCCACGACCAACAAGATGTTGCAAGCCAAGACATGGGAGATGTATGAGAAGCAAGATGAAATTTCAGCTAGATAAGAGGATGGCAAAGAAAAATGTATAACCATGCAAGAGAGCAATTTTCCTCATCATTATATGTGAATGCTAACCATAGGAAGAGCGTACCAATTTTATTCAGAAAAACAAATTATACCACGTACCTGAAGCGCGAGCGATCTCCGAGTGTTGAGTAGTGGGCACAAGGATGAGATAACATAAGTATATTTTTGTGAAAATTAGATAGATGAGTGGAATAGGCGATTATAGTAGTCAGAAACGGAAAGTCTGCGAGCCATTATAGCCAAAAGTCCTACCAAAAATGGTAGTGTAGGTTATATAATGGAAGAGCCATAGGCCAGAGGACGTTTCTTTTCGGATTGTTAGCTAGTCAAATGTAATGCTATTACGGTGACTCAGCTATCCTTATCGTTTGCCGTACAACACAATCAAATAATCAATAAGAAAGTGAGCTCCTTTTCTGGGATTCTTCCGTCGTCAAATGCAATAATTTGGCTTTAAAAACGTTCAGTGTATGTCAACATTTTATTATGTTTCCCAACGGTGCATTGTGAAGTATTCAATACGTTAGATTGTGATAGAATCAAATGTAATACTATTGAATTAAGAACATGGGATATATTCAACCATTTGAACTTGGAAATTAATGAAAGAGGTTATAAGGACAACCCAAAATGGATGGCAAAGCCATCTGGAAGTACATATGGTGCTGGAGGACTGAACTTCCTACCTTCTCGAAAGATTTCTGTCTGGTGGGTTTGTGTTATAAGAGCGGAGTTGTCTATGAGTGAGATGTTTTGGAGCATTTGGTGGATTTTTAGTTTAAATTTGGTAAAACAAAATTTGACAAAATTGTGGTCAAATTTTAATGGGTATTGTTTAAATTAATTTTTTTTATAATACTGTTTAAATTTGACAATATATATGGATTAAACACTATTAATTTTCAAAATTGTTTGATTTTGAAAAATTCATCTATCAAATTTATAATTTCAATGAATCTACATATTATATTAGAAAATAAATTGGTTATTTGATAGTATATATGGATTCACCATCAACTCTCAAAATATTTTGATTTGAAAAATTCACTCATCAAACTTATAATTTCTATAAATCAACCAATTACATTTAAAAACAGAAAAACAAAAAACACCTCACTTTCTATCAGAAAAACAAAAAACACCTCACTTTCTATAAAAGCTCACTTATAAATTACCAAAATATTTCTAAAAAATCTCACTTATAGATGACTCTTATCGTAGCTGCGACAGTTGACTTTGGTGCGTTCCCCTCCCCTGACTCGAAAGCGCAGGCATGTTCGGGGGGTAAAATCCATGTTATCCATACGGCATTCCCGCATAGGATGACCTCCTTGTTTTCAATAAATATCTTATTTTAGCCAAGACGCCGAGCCGCCGTAGAAGACTTTGTTTATGATTATGAACTAGACATATGATAACTCAATTCTATATATATTTACTAGTAACCTACCTCAAATCTTGCACCAATTGCTCATTGCCTATATCAATTTCCAGTTTCAATTCAAATCATGGTTGCATTGGATTGTCTGCTTAACATAATTGGAGTTGCCTTTACTTTCCTTTGCGTCATTTCACCGTACATGGCCTTAGCTTTAAAGGGCGGGTACTGGCCTGCCTACAACTAATCCTACTTCCCTCCCTCACAAATCAACGCGTCCCTCTATACTCATCTCTACTACGCCTTCGTAGATGTTGACGACCAGACGTTCGAGGTGGGTGTGAGTGTGGAGAATCAGCAGAGCATCCAACAATTCACACCCCAAGTGCAGACCAACAATCCATCGGTGAAGACACTGCTTTCCATCGGAGGATGAGGAAATGACACCATCCACACCAAGTTCACCAAAATGGCGGCCGACGCGTCATCAAGAAAAGCGTTCATAGATTCGTCCATAGCTCTCGCCAAAAACTATTCCTTCCACGGCCTCGACCTCGACTGGGAGTGTCACGCCCCTATACTGGCGGTACTCTTCTAACCGCACTATAGCAAGGTGCGGCACTACCAACTGTTTTCTTTTCACCAATACTTATGATTGTAGACTACACCTAACATTCCATACTTAGTTTATTTTTTCATTACCAAGTATTATCTTTGTCCTTTATACAGTGAAACCCTATAACATTCACATAAACAACATTATACAATAGAAATGCACAACAATATAAAGGGAGGGGCAACTCCCTGCAATATGAGTCTGCCCAAATCAATATATATAATCTTCTTTCATAAGTACAAGTTAAATCTTGGGAAACCCAAAATTTACACTTAGCCAAATTTCCAACTTCAGCAAACTTGGTTGCCCAGCTTGTCGGTGCCTCCGCACGATCGCCGCACGACTCACCAACCCTTCGTTCACCTCGTCGCACGATCGTGTTGTTTGCCCAACTTGGGCGCGCCTCGTTGTAACCAAGTCGCCACACACGGGCGTCCCCGCATGAGTCACACCTTTGTTCACAACCTTAACACTTCACCATTTCCACCGTTTCGTCGTGCACGGCGTGCCTTACCCAAGTCGCCCGTCTGCACGATTCTTCGTTTGGGCGTGCACGGTGCGCCCTTACCCGACCTCCCGTTCGCACGTCCACCTGTTCACCCGTTCACCCAAACTTGTTCACCCGAACAACTTCACCCGAGTCACCACACGACTTCACCCGGGTCGCCACACGACTTCACTCAGTTCGCCCGAACGACCTCACCCGAGTCGCCACACGACTTCACCCGAGTCGCCTGAACGACTTCACCCGGGTCGCCCGAACGACATCACCTGGGTCACCTGAACGACTTCACCTAAGTCGCCCGAACGACATCACCTGGGTCACCCGAACGACCTTGCCCGAGTTTCCTGCCCGACGACCTCGCCCGAGTTCTGCCTAAACGACCTCGCCCGAGTCCTGCCTGAACGACCTCGCTTGAGTTGTACCCGACGACCTCACCCGAGTTTTTTGCACAAGTTTCCTACACGAGTTTTTCGCCTGAGTTTTCTGCACGAGTATTTCACCCGATTTTTTTGCACGAGTTTTTCACCTGAGTTTCTCACTCGAGTTTTTCACTCGAATTTTCTGCACAAGTTTTTCACCCGAGTTCCGCCCATCGTGCGGGCTCATCCATGCATTGCAAAACTCCTTGACCGAACTCGTGATGATTGAATGATGATTTGCCTCCACAAACCATCCACTAATATATACGGGCAGGTGGTGGGTTATGTCACCCGGCCGACCCACGCCCAACACCCAAGCCGACTCGTTGAACATGTTGCCTTCGCTCGAGTGGAGGTTCGGCCCGCCCAACTCGTGGGACTGCCCTCTCAACTCGTCCAACATCGTATAAACTCGCCCTTGGCTCATTCAATTCGCATTTCGCGCGTCCTTTGCACAGTGGAGTCGCCCTGCCCGTCGCACAGACCGTAGGTCCATACATCCTCTCCCACTTGAAATCATTGTCGTCCTCAAAAATATCTCATCCCGCAACCACCTGTCACCAAGATCACCATACCAAGGTATACACCCCATCGATATGTCATATATCGGAAATCATCTCAATCCATGACCATCAACCACCCTATCACAATCTCCACATGCTGCTCCCCATCGTGGAAGGTTGGCCCCTCCATCTCAAGAGACATGCTTCCTGCAACATCTCGTGTCGACCTCATCATATATCGTCCTCGTGTGAACTGCTGCGATGATACTCCAACAAATGCTAACACATCTCTGTACACTGCTAGCCCCCATGTTTGAACTAGTTGGGTAGCTAATCCAACTGTCACGCCCAAACCATGAGAATGTCCATCCACATGCCATCATCAGTCGTTTCTCAGAACATCCTGTCACATCCTCAGCGCGATCAAGAATCCATTTCCATACAAATAAGCCATGCTCAGTTCCATGAAGTAATGTCCATCTCATCTACAACATGTTGTCCATGATGTTTTCTATCCAACATGATCATCCATCTGCAAAACATCCATCTCCTCAAAGGAAGAGATCATCTCCCGACTCTCGATGTGCCACATCCAGGTCCATGAAGCAACCTCCATCATATCTGTAATGTGCCATCCCTCAAGTCTGCCATAGAAACAAGTATACACTTGTCTCATCTATCCATGTGCTGCCCATGATCATAGATCAATCAGCTCCCATGTGTCAAAAGTGGTTAAGTCTCGGCTCAACCCATGCCCAAGTGTTGCCACCAAGGCATCATCATTGTAACTCCATCACTCCAAAGTGTCTCATATCGACCCTCCACATCAAGTCACTCTTCCAAGCCACACCCATACGTGTACCCGGAAGTATGCATCCCATTCTGCATCAAAGTCTCTGACCTCGGCTCTTCAATGCTTCAGATCGTCCAAGTCCACCTTATATGAAGTCCCCAAAAGTCACAACCTCATGTCATCGTGAGCTCCATGAGTCATCTCCAACCAACATCTCAGCAAGCATACAAGTCTCGGCCCAAAGGTCTCTGCAAGATGCCTCAGCTCTCCATGTAGTACGAATGCTCCATAGTCTGCTCACAACTCCATCCATGTCCATGGCCTTGTTGTACAAGAGTGCACAACCTCTCCATCGGCTCATAAGTAAAACATCTCCATGTCACACCAGCGAATCCACCTGCACAACATCCTTGCATTGGATGCCCATAAGTGACACCTCTACAAGTGCTCCTACGTCATGTCCTTGCATAAGACGGTCATGCTCCATGTCTCCAACCTAATGTCCATGACTAAGTTGCCCATGTAGTCCAACCAAGTAGACCCATCACAACAATCAGTCGTCCCATCCAAGTCTGCATATTCAATCTAGTGAACTCGGTCACCCAACCATATCATCATCACAAGTCCCTTCCATCATAGCTCCCCCACCGAAGGTTCCACCAAGACTTGCTCTTGGTCTCGGCCATGAGAAGTCCACCCAAGCATAATCATACCCAAGTGTGTGCCCTTCAATCTGTCCATGAGTCATGCTAGGCACTTAGCCAGTTCTCCACGTCCACCCTTCGCGCGCCCTCACCTGTTCGCACGTCCACCCGTTCACCTAAACTCGTTCAGCCGAATCACCACACGACTTCACCCGAGTCGCCACACGTCTTCACCCGGTTCTCCCGAACGACCTCACCCAGGTCGCCACACGATTTCACCTGGGTCGCCCGAATGACCTCACCCGGGTCGCCTGAACGACCTCGCTCGAGTTTCCTACCCGACGACCTCGCCCGAGTTCTGCCTGAACAACCTAGCTCGAGTCCTGCCTAAACAACCTCGCCTCAGTTCTGCCTGAACGACCTCGCCCGAGTCTTGCCTGAACGACCTCGCCCGAGTTCTGCATGACAACCTCGCCCGAGTTTTTTTGCATGAGTTTCTTGCACAAGTTTTTTGCTTGAGTTTTCTGCACGAGTTTTTCGCCCAAGTTTCTCACTTGAGTTTTTCGCCCAACTTTTCTGCATGAGTTTTTCACCCAAGTTCCGCTCGTCGTGCGGGCTCATCCACGCACTGAAGAACTCCTTGACCGAACTCGTGATGATCGAATGATGATTTGCCTCCACAAACCGTCCACTAATATACACGGGCGGGTGGCAGGTTATGTCACCCGACCGACCCACGCCCAACGCCCAAACCGACTCGTTCAACATGTTGCCTTTGCCCGACTGGAGAGTCGGCCCGCCCAACTCGTGGGACCGCCCTCTCAACTCGCCCAACATCGTATAAACTCGCCTTTGGCTCATTCAATTCACATTTCGCACATCCTTCGCACGGTGGAGTTGCCCTGCCTGTCGCACGGACTGCAGGTCCATACAGGGAGTATCCGCAGGATACGGCGGAAATGAATAACTTGGGGCAACCATTGTCTGAGTGGATATCTGCCATACAAGTAGAGGATCAAGACACGGGCAATGACCCCTTGTGTAACGACCTGCAATTTCGTTGATGAAAGACTGCGCCCAGGCAGAGAGCGACTGCGGGTGGAAGGTCATTCGAACAGCATATGTGCGAGCTCAGAATTGTGCGAAGGCATTGGAGAATAATGCAAAGGCGTAAGGAGGGCGAACTAGAGTTTATACGCATGGAGACATGGTGTAAATATATGGAGGCCGATCAACATTTGATGAGGGGCCGACTTGATATTTAGGTGGCCTTTGTGATGGCGTGAGGGCGTTGGGGAAGTCGACTGGGCAACCAGACTTCGCCCTGACTTTGGTATATATTGCAAGTGCGTGCATGGCATTTCAACAATCGATCACTCGCTCAACATCTTCGCTCAAGCAGTTAAGGCGCAGTTCTAGTGCGCAGAACTAAGGAAAGGAAGGTGCAGATTTGGATGCGCCCATTCTTGGGCTTGGTTGCACAGTAAAGGAATGCTTAACTCAGTTGTGGGTGGAGGGTGCGGGCAGGAGCGCCCGATGGTTGGTTGAGGATGTGCACGGGTGTGTGGCGCCTGGGTTGATGTGTAGAGTGCCCAACAGTGAAACTTTGGTGAGCGCCCGGTTTGTGCGACGACTTGGTGCGGGTGTCTTGGCGACTCGGGTGAGCGCCCACCCAGCGTGCAAGTGTGCACGGTGACTTGGTGAAGTGATGATATTGTGAACGGAGGTGTCTCGGGGAGAGGCGCCCGTGTGTGGCGACTTAGAGGCGCGCCCAAGTTGGGCAAACAACATGATCGTGCGACAAGGTGAACGAAGGGTTGGTGAGTCGTGCGGCGACTATGCAGAGGCGCCGACGAGCTAGGCAACCAAGTTTGCCGAAGATTGTAAAATTGGCTAAGTATGAAACTTGGAGTTTCTAAGTATGAAACTTGGAGTTTCCAAGTATACTTGTAAAGCTTGTAACTTGTAAAAGATTGTATAATATATTATTCGGGCAGACTCATTGTTCAGGGAGTTGCCCCTCCCTTTATATTGTGCAATTGTGTTCTCGTTTATAATTGTTGATGTTAATGAATGTGTATGGGTGTTCATTGGTATAAAGGATAACATAATAATACTTGGTTGCGAAACACAAACTAAGTAGGAGTAAGTGGTTAGGCGTAGTCCACGAACATAAGTATTGGTAAAAAGAAAGTGTTCGGTGGTGCCGCACCTCGCTAAGAGCAGTTGAAAGACTACCGCCGGCTTGGGGGCGTGACAGTTGGTATCGGAGCAGCTGATTCAGGCATTGAAGTTTGAAGCTGCTACACACCTCCACTGAAGTGAAGGTGGTATAATAGCTAGCTGATGACCGGGTTGACGATGAAGTGCTGATCCCATTGCACTATCATGACAGGTGGTATCAGTGCAGGGTTGCTCATGATGAAGTGAAGATATTGAAGCTGATTTAGGGTTGAAGAAGCGTGACAGTTGGTGACAATGACGTAGGTACTTGCAGGTGAAGGAAGTTGTTTCACATATAAGTGGAATAAGAGCTAGTTCAAGTTGTAGGCATCTTGGTGAAGCTATTGGATGGTCGAAACTAGATCGCAAAGAAGAAGGAAGCTGTTAGCAATGGCAGTTGAATCTCAGGCTGGGTCTAGTCACAGTGTGAAGGATGCTACTATGGCACTTATGGAAAAAGTGTTGGAGAAGATGGAGGACTTGGAAGCTTCTTGGAATAAGAAGATGGATTTGATCAAGAGGGATCAAGAGGCCAATTCGAAGATGAGGGAAGAGCTCGAGGAACTCTGGACTCAACACGAGTACACTGATCTTATGTGTACACAACTTGAAGTAAGGGTCAAGGAGGTTGAAGAGGCAAGAGACCAAGGTCTTGCAGAGATCGTGGGCTTGCGAAAGTCTCTTGTCGGAGCCAGAGATGAGATCGCGGTGTTGAAGAAGGTCGTGAGGCATAACTCAGGTGGAGGAGTGCCTCATGTGAAAGTCAAGGAACTGGAATCTTACGATGGTACAAGGAGTACAAAGACTCTTGGCAAATTTCTATGGGACATGGAGCAATACTTGGAACGATTGGGTCTATCTGATGATGAGATGAAAGTCAAGGTAGTTGCTCAGTTCTTAACGAAGGATGCTAAGATGTGGTGGCGAAGGAGGATGGATCAGATTGCCAATGGCAGTGTTGGTGACATTACTTCGTGGGATGAGATGAAGAAAGCTTTGCAGACCCATTTCAGTCCTCAGGATGAAACATGGGAAGCAAGGATGAAAATTAAGTTCATAAAGCAGACCGGGAACCTTTAGACATATCAGCAGGAGTTTGCAAGTGCGGTTCTGGAACTTCCTGACATGGCGGAGAGGGACAAGATGTTCAATTTCATTATTGGGTTGAAGCCTTGGGCACGCAATGAAGTGAAGAGGTAGAGGATTATAACACTTGAGGAAGCTTTTGCTGCTGTGGACAGGTTGGTGGAGCATTATGATGAGACTTCTGATGATAGGAAGAAGAAGTCCGATAAGCCGAAAGAGAATAAGAAAGAGGATGCTTCGAAATCGGATGATAATTCAAAGACAAAGAAGGCCTTGAAGTGTTGGATATGTGCTGGACCACATACGGTGAAGAATTGTCCTTCTAAACCGAAAGTGGCTGCGATTGCACAATCTAATGCGAAGAATGAAGAAGCTTCTGTGGGGATGATGCAGATACTTGGTGCTGCTGCTGCTACAGAGGTGGTCTCTCAGAGGGATCCTGAGAGGAACAGTTTGGAGTATGTTCAGATGAAGGTTGGGGGTGCTGATATACTCACTATGGTGGATAGTGGGGCTTCTCACAACTTCATGGGTGAAGATACTGCGAGAAGAATTGGGCTGAAATTTGTACCGGTGAAGGCACAAATGAAGACAGTCAATTCTTTTCCTGATAATGTTCTTGGTGTAGCTGAAAAGGTGGACACGACACTTGGTGAGCGGACAGGGAAGGTCGACTTCACTATAGTGCAGATTGATTACTATGAGGCCGTGCTAGGAATGGAATTCATGAAACAGTTTGATGCTATGATTGTTCCACATTTGAGGAAGCTGTACATTTACGATGGAAGGGAAGATGTACCCATTGGTGTACCAACCATTGGAGTGACAAGGCCTGATTGTAAGTTGGCAGTGATGCAAATGGAGGATGAGAAGCGGATGGAAGATATGAGTAAGCGGTTGTCTACAGTTGGGACTAAGCTTACCGAGCAATCATCGGTCATCAGGACACTTTCAGATAGTATCTTGGATTTTTCAAGAAAGCTAGAAGTGGTCGAGGATGATGATGATGAGGAGGAGGCATATGTGAGGCTGAATGTCCGGGAGGAGGATCGGTTCACTTATCTACAAAGGATGGAGATAGAAGATCCTGACAGATGGATTGAGATGATTAGTGAGGGTGAGCCTTCAGGCTCTACTCCCTCCACATCTTCTTTCACTAAATTTCACTAAATTTGGAATTAAATAGTGGATTTAGAATTCCAAAATAACTAAAAAACTCAATTCTAGAAAAGTCCTTAGAATAAGTTTTTTCTAAGTTTAATGAAATATGTGTTTCTTAGATGACAAGAAGATGGGGCTCATTGTTAGCTGCTCATGGCAGTGAGTCCTTAAAGCAGGTTGAGCAAGTATGACAGATGATGCAGGGATGGCTTGGCATCAAGCATCATGACATGTTGCAAATGAGATGGAGTTTCCATGGACCTGAACATGGGTGAGATTCTTGGTGAGTCCGAGATGTGGCAGAATCCGAGATAGACTGGTGAAGGCATAAGGATGTTCACTCTCATGGCTTGAGTGTGACAGTTGGATTAGCTACCCAACTAGTTCAAACATGAGGTCCGGAAGTGCACGGAGAGACGCTGGCATCAGGAAGGCAAGAAGGATGATAGTTCACAGGGTGAGGATGACACATGATGGAGATGGGAGTTCTACATATGTTGTAGGGATGTTTGCAGTATGTGGAGGAGTTGACATCATGGATCGAGGATGAGACAAACATTGATGATGATCTTGGTGGATGGCTACCAGGATGGTATGTTGTCGAGGACGACAACGATTTCAGGTGGAGGAGGATGTAACGACCTGCGATTCCGCCGATGAACGACCGCGACCGGGCAGAGTGCGACTGCAGGTGGAAGGTCGTTCGAACAACATATGTGCAAGCTCAGACTTGTGCGAAGGCATTGGGGAATAATGCAAAGGCATAAGGAGGGCGAGCTGGAGTTTATACGCATGGAGACGTGGTGTAAACATATGGAGGCCGACCAACATTTGATGAGGGGCCGACTTGATATTTAGGTGGCTTTTGCGATGGCATGAGGGCGTTGGGCAAGTCGGCTGGGCAGCCAGACTTCGCCCTGACTTTGGTATATATTGCAAGTGCGTGGATGGCATTTCAACAATCAATCACTCGCTCAACATCTTTGCTCAAGGAGTTAAGGCGCAGTTCTAGTGCGCAGAACTAAGGAAAGGAAGGCGCAAATTTGGATGTGCCCATTCTTGGGCTTGGTTGCACGGTGAAGGAACGCTTAACTCGGTTGTGGGTGAAGGGTGCGGGCAGGAGCGCCCGACGGTTGGTTGAGGGCGTGCACGGGTGTGTGGCGCCCGGGTTGATGTGTAGAGCGCCCAACGGTGAAACGTTGGTGAGCGCCCGGTTTGTGCGACGACTTGGCGCGGGTGTCTTGGCGACTCGGGTGAGCGCCCGCCCAGCGTGCAAGTGTGCACGGTGACTTGGTGAAGTGTTGATATTGTGAACGGAGGTGTGTCTCGGGGAGAAGCGCCCGTGTGTGGCGACTTGGAGGCGCACTCAAGGTGGGAAAACAACAAAATCATGCGACGAGGTGAACGAAGGGTTGGTGAGTCGTGCGGCGACCATGCGGAGGTGCCGACGAGCTGGGCAACCGAGTTTGCCGAAGATTGTAAAATTGGCTAAGTATGAAACTTGGAGTTTCCAAGTATACTTGTAAAGCTTGTAACTTGTAAAGATTGTATAATATATTATTCGAGCAGACTCATTGTTGTGGGAGTTTCCCCTCCCTTTATATTGTGCAATTGTGTTCTCATTTATAATTGCTGATGTTAATGAATGTGTATGGGTGTTCATTGGTATAAATGATAACATAGTAATACTTGTTTGCTAAACACAAATTAAGTAGGAGTAAGTGGTTAGGCGTAGTCCACTAACATAAGTATTGGTAAAAAGAAAGTGTTCGGTGGTGTCGCACCTCGCTAAGAGCGGTTGAAAGACTACCACCGGCTTGGGGGCGTGACACCTTGCTCCTCACAGCGGCCCTCTATTTCTCTCACAAATTCTTCGCGTGGGGCGACGTTAGAGAATACCCCTCTGCAGGGGACAATCTTGACTGGGTTAACATAATGGCCTACGATTTTGCGCAGTCGGATTAGACTAGCGCACCCGTGGCCCTCTACAATCCCGATTCTGATACCAGCACAAACTTTGGAGTCCAATCATGGCTGGATGCCGGTTTATCTTCCAGCAAAGTGGTCATGGGAATGCCCCTCTGTGGGCACTCGTGGAAACTCCAGAACGCAGGGAAGGTGGGAATCGGCGCCCTAGCTAGCGGTACAGGTATAAAAAAATGGCTCCATTACCTACTCTGATATTCGGGACTTCATTGGACAGAATGCGACCACGAAAGTGTTCGACAACACCTTCGTTTCAGCTTACTGTTACGCAGGACTCGACTGGATTGGCTACGATAACGACCAGTCCGTTGCCAAGAAGGTGGTGTTTGCTAAACAGAGAGGGCTGTTGGGCCATTTCTTCTGGAACGATGTGCAAGATACCGCCGATTGGGCTTTCTCGCGCACAGGTACGTTGTAGTGTTTTAATTAATAATTCCTAAACGTTTCTTTCATTCATTCGCTATTAATTTCGTTTTGGGTTTAGAAATTACGTTTATCAGTGAATTGAATTTGATTTGTGGTTATTTGTAAAATCTATGTATGCAACGTCTGATACATGGGACGCATGATGTCGGAAGACCAGTTCAACTGCTACCATTGCATCTCTATGAGCCGTCCATCCATTTAATATGTGTGCGCTGAGGATTTTTAACAATCCATGTACCGAAATCAATAAATAAAGGCGTTGGTTAATTTATAGGGAAACGTGTGAAATGATTTTTTTATGATATGTTTTCGAGTTAATTTTAATCAAAATTTAATGAGATTTTTAAAAATTTGAATTTAAATTATAAAAATTTGAATTTAAATGATATAATTGGTATAATTTTAATGTTCTATGGTTTTTCAGAGCATTAAATTTATTTATGCATTCAAAAATATATTTTAAATAATTAAATATATTAAAATTATATTCTCAAATTTTAATGAATTTTTGTGAAAAAAACTATTTCATCTAAATTATGCTATAAATAAATAATACACTTGCTACAGCAGTGACCTATCACTTTTCTTGTGCACGGTGAGCATTTCCAAACATATTTAAAAATTTATCCTAATAAATATTTTATATTATTTTTATTTATATGTTTAATAAATTTAATGTTTTTATATTTAATATCTCATTTTTGCAGTGAAAAATTAATTTCTAATATCATTCGTATTTCAATTTTCTTGTGCACGGTGAGCATTTTCAGACCTATTTAAAAATTTATCCTATTAAAAATTTTATATTATTTTTATTTATATGTTTAATAAATTTAATTTTTTTATATTTAATATCTCATTTTTCCAGTGAAAAATTAATTTCTAATATCATTCGTATTTAAAAAATCATATTTTTTCTCCTATTTACGAAGGTTGAAGTCAAAGCGAATAGGTTCGACAATTTTAAAAACAGAGTGACACATGTCGAGAAGTATGGCTCTCTTGATTTCCCGTAGGGCAGATCAGCAAACTCTTCGTTTATTTAAATGCATGACGCAATCTAATTATTTTCTCAATACATTATGTTTTAATATTAATAATATTTTAATTCTAGTAAAATAAAAGAAAACCAACAATTATATCGATCACAAACAACCAACTCAAAAAAAAATTTCAATGCTTTTTTCCCCTCTTACACAAAGCTCCTTCCTTGCAATATTTTCAAATATATAATCATCCTCTTCTCCTTGCAACATTTTCATTCATATATATATATAATCAACTTCTTCTAACTCAATTATGCAAATAGAATAGAGGTATTAATTTGTTTTCTAAAACATACTTCGCAATAACATTAAAACATATTGTTGTCTTGAATAAGCATTGTTATAATGTTTCCAATGCACCATTCCTCCCACAATGTTGTTGCTGCTGCTTACCATTCAAATCGACAGAATTGTGAATTCAAATCTATGACCCATACGGTTCGTAAATCCATCGTAGATTGGTATTTGACAGATGCAAATGTATAAATCGTAGATCTATCATTTTTCAGGTTCACATTTTCCATATAGTATTTAACATCATGTTTCATAATGATATGAGTTTTTTTTTTTTTTCCGAAGGTGGCAAAACCTATCAAACTCAGGTGTCAAACCAACAGTGAGGACAGCCATCTCTGGCTGCTATCCGCGAATGTCGGTTTGACTCATCACTGTTATCAAGGAAAACCACGCCACCTGTAATAACCCGCTGGTGGTCCGTAAGGGAGCAGGCTTTCACTCCTGCCAGATGCCTCTGGGTCTTGGGCCGTTAACCTGTTTCCTTACGTCCGAGGAAGACGAGCTCTTAGCCAAGCAGAAGCAGTTTTACGGCATACTCCAGGCCGAACATAATGATATGAGTTGCTGCTTAAAACACATGATATGGTTATAATTCTGCTATCTAACTTGATTATTATTTCAGTATACATGGGTAGGCTTTCAATAATTTAGTGCACAATTCATGCTATCTCTATTAACATAATAGATAATGGAAATAAAATACATAATTGAAAATTAAATATAAATATCACAATAAATGGAAAATTCTAAAGATGGAGAGTTATTTTAATAAAAAATGTTGAATTTCGAATAATTTTATATAAGGTTTTATAAAATGTTGATGATTTTTAAAGTAAAATTTGAATAAATAATTTTTAGGAAAAAAATGGAAATTGATAAATCTTTTTAGGGGAACATGGAAAATTAGCATATGTATAAAATTTAACCTCTAAAATTTTCCATGCTCAATGATTCACCAATCTTTGACAGATTCTAGGTCATCATAAAGATAATATATAGGGTTTTTTGTTTAATTTTCTTGAGAAGTGTTTTTTTCCACATAAAACTATTTAATAATTATGTTTGGGATATAATATGTATTAAGCTTGGTGACTTTTTTTAATGTGTATGTTATTAATTATGTATAGATTGAACTCATACAAAATGAATTTCAGATTACAACAATAAGACTTTTGATTCTATTCATTTAATTTATAACATCATCAAATTCTCACTCCCTTGTTATCCATAATGATCATGATTCAAGCATCTTTTTCTCAATTCTACGCATCTTTATCTATCACACTCTTTCACTATTCTCCTTGTTTCAAGCATCATTGACATCAGTACTGCTCCATAGCTATCTTTTCCCTTGCCTCGTCACAAGATCAAGGACATGCATTCTTTGTAGCATTAATGTTAGGAACACCATTTTTGAAGTTTTAGTGGGATTCCTAAGAAAGCTAGGGAGAAGTTAACTTTATAACCATCAAACTTATGTGTTGGGGATCAAGCTCTACCATTACACCCTTTCATGCATTTTTCCATGGTATGTGAGATAAGTGAACAATCAATATCCTCAATAAAAATAACATACTAGGTGTTCTTAATAACTAATTTTCTTTAATTTTGTGTTTCTATGGATCCTGAGAAGCTCCATATTATAAACATCATATCCTAAATAATAATCAATGCATAGAGTCACACAAGATTCCCATGTTCCTAGAGGCTTATAAAACAAGTAACATCTCTTCATTGCTTTTATCATATTTTGTAAAATTATCATCCTTCAATGAAGCCCTCGGGAATTACAGCAATTTTGTATTTCATAATAAGAACTAGAATAAACATGACTACAATGGTTAAGGAGACTTGGGTATGCTGAAAATTTAAATATAAGATGTAGTGTTCATGTATCATATGGATATATAGATTACACCCTCTATTACAAAGGTGTATACAAAAATATTTGATTTTATGATTGTGGTTAAAATTTTATATTGTCATTTTAACACTTTGAAATTTCTCTCAAGAAAATGTGGCTTAATGTTTATAATTTTACTATTATTATTAATATATTTGTAATTCATCAAGACATTATATTTGAAAGTACAAAATATCTTTATACCGATTACGAAGTGCACCTAGTTTACTCTTATGAATTGAAGTACAACCATTTTTTCAAAATGTCATCATGGAAGGGTTGAAGGGTTGAGTAAATATATACCATTCACCTTAAAATTACTAGTAACACTTCAAATTTGATTATTTCCTATGACTACATGGATAACACTTCTAGATATATGTCAAACATTTCTCATAAGTCGAGGAAACATTGACATCCTAACATCTTGGTGTTATTCTATGCACATAATTGATGTTCCTTGTCCTATTAGTTTAGTTCAATTTATTTTGAATTAGGTTATAATCTTTCTTTGGTTGAAGTTGATGGACCTATTTCTAATATGGATGTAGATCAATTTCGATGGTCAAAATTGAAGTCAAATAGATAGCTAATGGTTGAATTTTCACCAGTGAAAGTTTTTCAATTTGTCGTAAGAATGCTTGGATTTTCATATGAGGGAATCTAGGAGAATGTTGTAATTCTTCTTGCTGATGTATCTAATGATTTTTACTTAGAAATGCAAATAAGTTTGTTGACATGCAATTTTCCTAAGTGATGTTGATTCAGATTGGATAATTATATTATTTGTCAACTGTATTGAAGTTTTCATAGTGGAAAAAGTGGAGGAATAAACTCACAGGACCATTTTACTAACGAAAACCAATTTGGAAAATCAGGGTTTGAAACCTTCTAGTAGTTTGAGGCATCAAACAAATTTTCTTTAGGGTAAAATTTGTTTCTTAAGTTTTGTTCTTTTTTGTGTTATTCTACGCACAAATACCTTTCCAACAACATATGAATAACCTCAATTGGGGTTTGTATGCAAAATTTATATCACTCAAAAGTTGATCTTCCTATTTTGACCACCATATTTTGATAGGATCCCATATTAGCGCCCATTATTGATGGAAAAGGGGCTAGCCACATAATCATGATGAATAATACTCTAGAAAAGCCATATTTTAACTCTATTTAAGAGTTGAAGGAGTCTAACTTAACCACTAGTAGGCTATTGAGTTTTGTTATAACCAGACCACTACGAGGAAAGGGGCTTCCATTCTATTCAAGTGCATTTTGTTCCATAGATGAGTAGAGTAGCCAAGAGTGGATAGAAAAAGAGAAAATAGAGAGGGATTGTGCATTGTAGTAGCCCACAAGCCACATACTTCACTTCTTTGTACTTGCATCCATTTTCCATTCAGAGAAAGAGAGGAAAGCAACCTTGCCTTCTAGGTGGGTATTCTCTTGAAAGAGTTTCCTAGGTTATATATTGTGTTAATTTTTGGTTTTTGATTTTTATTTCACTATTCTTTATTTTCTACATAATTATAATTTGAATGCGTATGTAATATATAGTAATTAATAGATCCAAAAATCTGAGTAATAAACCCTCGTAGTGTATATTTTATATTTTCTAATAGAATTTATTAGGTATATTGTGAGGAATTGTCTAGTGTAATATCCACGAAAGTTTATGGATCATATTGGTATCAAATACAGATTCTTTGGGTATATTGTTGAGATTTGTAGGGGATTATATCAGTTAACTTAAAGTCACAAAACCCCAACCATGATTGATGGATTTATGAATAGCCCTCATGATCCTATAGAGGAGAGGTTTGTATAGCTAGAAGTATAAGTCATAGATATAAGCCATAATGTGAGCCTCGTCATGGTGGCCCTAACCAATAATGTTGGGTTATTTAGAGAAGATGAAGGTCCTAACTTGGAGGCCAGATCAGATGGGAAATTGGTAGATTATGAAGAACTAGAGAGGGAATCTAAGAAGGAACCCAAAAAGGATCAACCCAACTCTAGTGCCATGATCCCTTCATAGTCCCTAATCAAAATGGAATCAAATGTTGACACAAGTTGTGTGAAGGTAAGATCGACCTTCTAAAGATAAATCACTAGTTGCAGTAATTAGAAGTTTATTTTAGTGTTTTTCATATAGAGGAACAATAGAAGATTTCATTTTCTCAATTAAAATTAGAGGGCCATGCCCCAACCTAGTGGGAAAGCCACACAAAGACCTTGAGGTTGGAGGGAGATCCTACAATGACTAAGTGGGAGAACTTGAAAACCCTCATGAAGTCACAATTTTACTTGATCTAGTATGTAGAGGACCAGTGGATCTAGTGGCACTACTTTAGGTAGAATTAGGGGCATATTGTATAGGAGTACACTACATAATTTAGAAACATGGCCATAATGTTATGGATATCCACAAAGAACCCAAGTATACTCCTTAAGTATCTGGGGTGTCTACATAGCCATCTATGAAAGTAAGTGATGTTGTTCAAACCTAGATTAGTGGTCAAGTCTTATATACAGGCACAATACTTGGAGAGCATAGTTGAGTAGAAAGGAAAATCAAGTGGGTTGAATCAAAAGGACCACTAGGACAATTCTAAGGAAGGGAACAAAAAATGGAAAATGGGAAAAGATATATATACAGTAGCCACAACACACCGATGAAAAGATCTTAGGAACCATTCCAAACATTGTAACATTGATGGTCATACATAGGAGAAGTGTTGGAAGTTGCATCCATAGCTTAACATGAAGAACAAAAAGAAATATGCAAAGAGAACATCATGGCCACTGGTTCACGAAACAAGGTTGAAATAGTCTCATATGTGGATGATAAGATCATCAAAACACGTTTATCTAATCTAGAGCAGAACTTTTCTGAGCATAATAAATACATTTTGTGCATATGAAACAAGTTAAGGAGAAAATCGAAGGTGAATAAGACTCTTGGAAGAAAAAGTTATCTATGTGGAATATCTCTATTCTGAGAAGGAGAATTTTTGTATTCATACCCTGTGCAAGAAAACTTAATCATGTTGTTTATAACTTGTGTAAGATCCAAATTCAAGTGTTTTAACTCTGTGTACAAGCATGAATTCTTATGGTTCGTTTATGTGGACAGGGCTGAATTTTCAAATAAGAAAGAGTTTGTAATATAGCCCAAATTTCCTATGGATCAAATCATGTGAACTAACCCTTATTGAAGCACCTTTGGAAGCATTTTTGAAGCAATTTTGGAATTGTTTGGAGAAATCTCTCTTGTTGTCCTTAGCAGCCTTTGAAGATTTTTTGTTGAGAAAACTTGGAGCATCACCTAAGATATGATTTATAGCAGATCTTGGAGATTTTGGTGCAGACTTTGGAGACCTCCTGAAATATACCTTGGAGATTTCTTGAAGTAGATTTGACACAAAAAAATGAAAATAAAACTTGGAAATATTGTTCGGTAGACTTGAAGATAATTGGAGACAAACCTTAAGTAGATTCCTAAATATTTTTGAACAATATTAGAGACATATTTGAAGCATTGTTGGATTATTTGACATATTTCAGGCCTTGTTGAAGAACCCTTTGGAAGACTTGAAGAAGTATTGAAGACACCTTAAAGGATTGACACAAGTAGAGATGGTTGGAGCCTTAGAAGATTGGAGTCCTCATACAAGGTTGGAGCCTTGTAGGAAACTAGGTTGGAGCCTAAATTGTCTTTGAGGATTAGAGTCCTCATAAAAGGTTGGAGCCTCATTGAGACCAAGGTTGGAGCTTTGAATTTTATTGTACAAGTTGGAGCTTGGTTGTTTGTAAAAGGATTGGAGTCCTCATAATTTTAATTAATAAATTTATTTTCTTGTTGTACATCTTGTGTTATGATTTATTAATGATCTTAAATTGAAAAATATTAAAATTGTAAAGAAATATTGATTCACCCCCCGTCTTATTATTTCCAACATACAACCAATGTAACATTAATGGTTGTACAAAGGAAAAGTGTTGGAAGTTGTAATAACATAGCATGAAGAACAAAAAAAATGCAAAGAAGAAGAACTTCATGGCCACTGATTCAAACAACCAAGTTGAAAGCATCGTAGACATGGATGAGAAGATTGCTTATACATCGTGTAGAAGGAGGTGAATTTGAGTAGCCTTTAGCAACAAGAAGAGAAGAAAAAAACCAAACTCTTCCATATGAATATATAGGTAAAGAAGGAAAATATTAATGCTTTGTTTGACTCAAGATCACAGGCAAATATCATTACAATAGAGCTGGTTAAAAAATTGGGATTGGGATCTTGTGATCATTCGAGCCCAATCCATTGGGATGGATAAAAAACGATGTGAAAATAAAGGTAACCAAACAATGCAAAATCATATTTAACATCAATTCTAATTTTATTGATGAAGTATAACTAGAGGTAGCCCCCCTTGATGAATGTGGAGTGTTGTTTAGGAGTCCCTATATGTACATGTGGAACACAATATTAATGCAAAGAGCCAACCAGTACCATTTCACCAATGAAGGAAAATCATTCACCATCAATGCATGCAAGGGCAAGTCCAAAATTTCACTAGTAAGTGCCAACCATGTCACAAAATTGATCAATTCTAGCAAGAAGAATGTTTTACTATTTCAAAGAGAAAATCAGTCTGTATAAGAGTTACTAAGAGAAAAGTCATCCTTGGAGGGGTGTACTAAGAAAAAAAATGGCAATTGGAAGAGTTGATAAAGTCACGTAGGGATGTGTTCTAGGAGCCTAAAGGGATACTTACCAAGAGGGAAGTGGAGCATGAGATCCAACTATTACCACAATCCCCATGGTCAAAGATGGGGCTATATAAGCAATCTATTATAGAAGCAATTGAGGTGGAAAAGCAGTTGTAAAAACCATTGGAACAAGGTGTCATTTGACCAAGTACCTCGCCATGTGGGCCACCCATCATCATCGTACCAAAGAAGGATGGGACTTTGTGGATGTGTATTGATTACAATGTTAAACAAAATTGCGCTTAAGAATAGGTACCACCTACCTAGGATATATGATCTACTAGATAAGTTGTAGCAAGCCAAATAATTCACCAAGTTGGACTTAAAGTTTGGATATCACCAATCTCAAGTTAGAGATAAATATACATGGAAGACTTCCTTCAAAACCAAGCAAGATTTGCATGAGTGGTTAGCCATGTTGTTTGGCCTACACAATGCACCATCTATGATTATAAGGTTAATGAATGATATATTTTCCCCTTTACTAGATTCATTTGTTATTGTACATTTGGATGATATAATGGTATACAATTCTACCTCGGAGAAAAACATATCACATTTGGTGCAGGTGCTAGAGACGTTAAAGAAGCAGCAACTCAAAAATTACTTTTTCCTCTACACGAACTTGCAACAACCCTTCAAAGTAGTGACATATGCACGTTGGTATGCTATGGGAGTGATCTTGATGTAGGGAAGAGGTCTTTTATGCTACCATTCTAAAGTATTCCACGAATATGTTCTTAATTACCTTACATATGACAAGGATCTATATGCCCATTGATGGTATTAAGGTCAACTAATTGAAGATCATGGATAAGCTACCCAAACTATTATGCCTTAGGGTCAAGTATTCTGATTCCTCTCTTCTTTCCTTCTAGATATTTAATAAGTTTAAAATATCTACCAATGACCCACAACTCATCTTGATGAACAAACCTAATTGTATGCATATCTGACAAGAAGGCTGATTTTTCCATGAGAATATGAGGGCCATACATAGTTATCATACAACTCATCTCCTTTTCTCCTACATAATGAAACCATCCCAAGAGAATGCACGACAATGTAACCTAGTCCTGAAATGTAACCTCGAGGGGGTTTCCAAACAATAGTTATGCACCTCGTTCTCTTTTTGGCATCCAAAGTGATTTCTTCACAACCCTTCCAACACCTACAAGTAATTTCCTTAACTTCTTCACTAGAGATTTTGGTTCCTTGTAGCATGAAAATAAAGGGGTTTTCCTTATTATTTTCTCCCTGAGATATATTTGGTTACCCTAACTATTAAGGCCACGAATATTCCTAGAGGAGTAAAACACCTCTGGTAATGTTATGACCTGGCTTATATTCACTAGGTGTTCCCCTACCTCCTAGATCAAAGTTGTGGTTTTCCATCTACCTCTTTTCTTGAATTTCTTATGCAGTATACCTTTGCCTTCACCATTATGTGCGTGAATGCCTAAAATATAGGTGGCAGAGTCAGGACCTCCATTGACAAGAAATATTTGACCCCTTAGTTTGAGATAGATATGTTAATACTGCACTTTTTAGAGCTCAAGGATGGTACTAGGATCTTTATTGTTCCACTCTTTGATCAGGTTTAACAATATTTTCGCGTCGTTACTCAGGGTCTCAACTTCCTCCTCAACATCTATTTCCACAACTTCTAACATGGGCGTCTCTCCCGAATTTGGTATTTCATGGGAAGTTTATAGGGACTTTAATTTTGGAGAATCTATGGCCTAGGGATCCTCCACATCCATATCTAGATTCATTAGGTCTTTAAGGACTTCAATATTGTCATTTAGGCTTGAAATCACCACATAATTATTTTCAGTCGTGGTAGCATTTTCTCCCATTTGAATAGACTGGGTTTTGGGGTTCTTTTTGGTGTCCACAGTTTGAGACCCTTATGGATTAGATTTTTGGGATTTAGCTTACAATTATACTTAGTGGATTAGACATTCTCAAAATAAATGGCCATACTCGTGCAATGCTAACACTAGAAGGGCATGTGTTCATAATCCAAAGGTTGGCACTAGACTTCATCATGATAGGAATTTTTTATGGACTCTAGCAAAGGCTATGATATATTCATGTAGACGCACATTCAGGCATACGAAGTATACCATACACGTCTAGTAACTTTTTGATTAATAATAATAATAATGAATGCAAATAATAACAATTTTTACTATTATTAACTTTATTAATAATTATTATTATTAACTTAGTGGGTATATAATAATAATTATTAACTTAGTGGGTATATAATAATAATTATTAACTTAGAAGGTTATTAATAATGATTATTAACATTATTATTACTATTAAATAACTTCATTATTAATATTAATTACGTAATTAATACCAATAATAATAATAATAATAATAATAACTAATACTAATAATAATGAATAATTATAATTAACTTTATTATCAATTAGTATTAATAAAAATTAAAACTAATAATAATTAACATATTAATGTCCAGTGAGTCTTGGATAGATGGTGATTGGGTGCTCTGTTAAGGCACTCCTTGATGTGAAGTCACTGGTTCAATTGCCACTCTGATTGGGGTGATATATTGGACATGATGAAGATGTAGTCTTGCCAAACTTAAAAAAATAAAAAATAAATAAATAAATTAACATATTAATAATTTTCACCCTTATGTTAACTAATAAACTTCATCTCTAATAATAGCAATTATTAATAAAAGTAATTTAATAATAAAAAATATATATATTATTTATTAATTCTCCTTACTTATCAATAATTCTTTAGGTTTAATTCGTCGGCTCTTTCACATTCCAATTCCTTCCATTCTGTATTTATTCCCTTCATTTCTCGTTCTTCCCCATAGGAATTTGTCCTGATGATGAGTCTTGTTATAGACTCGAAATGTCGATACAGAAATAGCTACTGTGGAATTAATGCTGAGCACTAAACATACTCAACATACCCACCACAGAAATCTTCAAACAAACTTTTGAGATATTAACAAATGTGGCTATCGAATTTCCAATTCCTTCAAGTATCTCTAGATTCCAAAACTCTTTGGGTAAAGAGAACATACCCACCCATATCGACATCAATAGACATTGAGTCCTTTTCTAGATTATATTTTTCCTCCCAAAATCTGATGAAAATACTTGCATTTTCAAAAAATGAGGGTTGTTCTTGAACACTTGACCCTATCTTCTAAATTGGAGAAGATAACTATAAATAAGCATCCCCCTGCCCCAATTCTAGATCAATTTGTCCTTTCGGTTGCCATTTGGTGTAAATCCATTTCACCAAATTCTTCTCAGAAGGCCATATACCAATAAATTTGCATATAAGGATGTGATATTTCATATACTGAATGTAGCCTTCCAATTTATTGGTCCAAACCTCATATTTTAGATTTGTTGTTGCTTGGGATAGACATCTACTCTTGAAATGAGATTGTCATTGTGCTCCAAAACCATTATTAGCACCAGAGCCTCCAAATGGACTATTTTTCACCAATCACTGTGTTGTACTACGAAACAACCCCCCCATTTTTAACTAACAATAGTTAGCATTTGAGTTATTAATGGGGACCCTTTTTAATTTTTTAAGCCTAGGATAATAATTCCTAACTCTAAAGAAAAAAATAGCAAAACCTTGAAAAAAGAGCTAAGGAGGAAACCTATATCGCAAATCACATATCGTGCTTTTCCACATCACTATTTTATAAAACCTTTACGAATTGCGATATGCGAAAAAATCTCCCGCTACGATAACCTCATCTTGTCATTACGCAATTGCATTTCGAAATTCGCAAAAAAAACTTGAACATGCCTTAGGACAAACGTTAACGATTTTGCAAAATGCGATATTGTGATTTTCGCAATCACATTTCACTCAATATATCTGATAAGTGTTATACAGTACCCCTTTAAAGACCACGATCTGTGATTAAGAAGGTAAAGCGTGTGAAATAATTGTGTTTTAAATAATAAGAACAAATGAGTTGGCAGGTTATTAAATATTTAGCGGCCTGAGGAAGGATAATCATTTTCCAGGTTATGGGTAGTTATAATTGAATATCTCATAAAAAAATTTCTCACGATCCAAAGTCATTTCACAGAGGATTTTAGTCTTAATTACTTGATATCGTCTGCGCTGATATATCTTATCTGTTTCAGGCAAGCGACAAAAGACATGTCCTTAAGAAAGGTGATGCAAAAGCAAACTAAGAAGACCGTTGTTGAAATAGAGGATACAAAGATGGCTCCTATCTTTGCTGATACAGTCTATGATGCAGCTGGAGGTGCAACAGCTTGGGAAGTAATTTACAATAGACTGGAGGACGAGCGTCCTAAAATTACTGTTACGAGAGCAACAACTGGGTCAACAAAGCCTTCAGGACCTCAATGCAAGGATGCCTCATGTTCTTTCCTTCATAGGATAGGAGCAAGAGCCAAAATCCTCCCCTACACAGACATGATCATATGGGTGGTCAAAAACCTTATCATTTAAGATAGGTAGTTCACGAATTAAAGGATGGAGCTCATAGGATCGTTCAGGGTAGAAGAATTGAAGGCAATGTATCACATACTTGACTCGCAGGAAATCTACGACAACACATTTGTGGCTAACTTCGCAAAGAATAATCCAGACCCCTTCAAGTTAATTTAGACTTGGAGAATGTTAGACAACAAATTCAAGTATGACAAATTGGGTATGTATGCAATAGCCTCTTTGGAAAACCCCTACAATTATGCAGCAAAAATGTTATGTAGACTATATGGACTGCCAAATAACACTAATTTTTCAATAGAATGGATTCCCTTGATCGATGCTTGTGTTAATTCCTATATCATGAATTGGCCTTCTATCCTATCTGACAACTTAGCCACCTCCATTACTGAATATCGACAAAAGAAAGCCTCCTCTTCAGATAACCTCCCTCCCTTCTATTTCTGTGCTTATATTATGGATGTTATCTATTTTTGCATGACATTTCCAACCATGGGTTGGAAATGGACCATACAAGATCCTTACCCAATCCATCTCAGTCATAAACAAATATGGGAATCACATTACATACCTCACTTCTATAAGATATTTCATTCTATCGTGTTGCCCTTACACCAAATGATTTTCAATAAGAAAGCCCCTAGGTTTTCCCAAGAAGCTGCAACAGACCTGCTTGCTGTAGGCAAGTATTTCATTGAGGAATGGTTCACCTACATTAGGGTTTTTGGTAGCACTACTGATCCACATGTCCTTCCTTTATATGTTTCTGATAAGCTATTAGCAAGGGAGATTGCCTACTAGACTGTAGGAAAGGGCCTGACTAAAGTTCTTAAAGATGGCAAGAAGTCATTATGGCCTACTTTCCCTATCAAATGCGGCTCTTTTACTTTAGCTAATTTTGTTCATGCTACTAAGGAATCAGCACAAATGGAAGCCCTCAGGCTTCATACATTGCCTACAAGGCAATTCGACCCAAACAAAGTGGCATACAATGTCACTACAGGACTAAAGCTCAAGGCGTACAATCATGGAGATAATTACTTTGAGGGTTTGTTATAGTCAACGATTTCTTTCGAGCAAGCACTTGAATGGGCAAAGGCAAACCTGAAACCTGAAGATTTTCAAAGATTTCAGGAATTCAGGAATGAGAGGCTCTGGGTCATTCCAATGCATCTATTAAAGCCTGAAGATAAGCCTACCCCAAGTAACACTGTCGATAGCACAACCCCTAGCTCTCAAAAGGACTCTCAGGTAAACACTGAGAATACACCAGACATAGGGAAAATCCAGGATACAGACAACACGACTGAGTCCAGCAGGAAGCCAAGCGAAAAACAAGTAATGGACACCCCAACCACAGAGACAAGTTCAAAGGCCCAAGGCAATAGTTTTGAGGAGGAGTGGGATCAATTCAATCAGAAATTACAAGACACTCCCAAAGCTCCAAATACTCAAGAAACAAAGGAATTCAAAACTCCTCTGAAAATTCATCAAGATACAGAGCCCAAGTTTATCGATGAACAATCTACACCTGTGGATCAAGAAACAACAACATCCTAGCATGCTGAAATTATCCATGCTCTGCCCACATCAGAAATTGTTCTGAAAGTGACGAAGACACCTCCACTTGATGTATTCTATAGCCCTCTCCACAAGGTTGTAGTCCGAAAGCAAAGGAAAAGGAGAAGGGTAGATGCACCTGAATTCTCACTTGGTGATGAGCCAATGGACGTTGTTTGGAAGGACATGTATTTCATTCCAGCCAAGAACTTGACTAGAGTGTCATAGTTCACAAGAGCATACGCATTAGCCACTATGGATAAGACTACTGAGGTGTCTACTCTGCTAAAGGAAAAGGAGGAAAGAATCGTGCAGGTCGAACAAAAGCTTGAGAGAGAAAAACCAAGCACAAACAAGCAGGCAGCTGAGCAACTCGCACAATTGCAGTAGGACATGGAGTCTTAAAAATAAGCCATGAAGTCGACTTATCGGCCAAAAACATGCAGCTCCAAGAATTAAATCAATCTATGGACAGGTACAAGAATGTTCCCACTACTGAGGAATTCATTGAAGAGCTCAAGAACTAAATTCTCTTCTAGTCAAGCAGCAAGAGTATTTCTACCAGAAGCTGTCACACATCGCTCCTTACCTGATTACTAGCGACCAGCTCACAGACAAAGCCATTGACCAGAGAACAGAGTTTAATGATTTAAACACCAAAATCTCTGATTTCATTGAATGGCAGGAATCAGAAGAGGGAAAGAAGGTCAATCTACCCGAGATTGAGGAAACTCACAAAGACATCCTCTTCACTGATTGGGATGCTAGGATCAAACAGGCTGAGCTGGCAGTCGCGAGGGCAGTTGGAGTATCGAAGAACATCATTAAGGCAGTAAATCATACCCTGTTCGCTACCAATCTCATGAAGGAGGGTAATACAAAAGAAATGCCTGACTTAACTGCTCTGAGTAAAGGCTGGCAAGAAAAAGCAGGGAATCAAAGAGATGCAATTACAAAACTGACTACGACCGACTGGGAGTCGTATTGGCAGTATCTGGTCAAGCCACATAGCCAGATTATGACCCTCAACTGTTCCCTTCATGCGACTCAAAGGATGCTGCCACCTCTTGCCGATGCAATCTTTACAGGACAACTCAAATCTCATTTCGGGCCACCTCCTCAAATTCAACTGATGATCGATATTTGCGATTTAAAGGACAAGCTGGCAGACAGCAAGTCATCCTCTTAGTTTTGTTTAGTTGATCTCTGTTTATTTTTGGAGTTAGTTACCTATGTAGGAGGAAGGTTGTTTGAAACCTCCTCAAATTTTGTATAATCTATTTTTGCACACTTAGCTAGAATAGTATTTATACCCTTCTCATGCATTTAGAGAAGGGTCCAGAATTTTATCAAAAACATTTGCAAAGAATGCACTATTGTAAGTTTGTGAATGCTTTGGTGAAATGATGGAACATGATCTTTTCTTTTAGATATCAGACTACTTTCCTTTGTTGATGCACTTTTGTATTCTTGGGAGACAATTTGATTTGAAGGAAGAAGTTGGTCTATGTCATTTGTCAAATGAGCAAGACTTCATACATCTGGTACTATTATTGTGTATGCATAATTCTGTCTACATTTAATTAGTGGCAAAACTTTATTTTCATGAATTATATGTGAGATTTATTATTTCTGTGAAGCATTAATTGCACTTTTGTATGATGCCATAATTGAAGTTTTGACTTTCATATATAACTCATTAAAAATGTGATATATTTTATAAATTTCTTTGACTAATTTAGTCAAAGGAATGATCTTTTATGTTATTATCTCCATTTAATTGTGTTCAATCTTTATTATCACATGTTAAACAGATATCTTTGTAGATTGCATACCATACAAAAAGACCCAGGTTTATATTAGAATAAGTTAAGTTAGAGAAATTACATCATAGAATAAGTCACTTAGATTATCATTATTCTATTACAGAATACTCATGAACCGCCCTTAAAACCCACATTGAGAAACTGGTCCCATTATCCCCAATCGGAGCCACCACTTTAAATGAAAAAGGAGTTGTCTTAAGGTCTGGACTAGGTGGTTATCCCCCATGTTTCAGTTGCAGAATTTTGAGACCGAAACACACTGCTTGTTCACCCCTCCCCAAGGGAACTTCTTAGTTGAATAAGAGTAAACCGAAGTGAGAGAGTCTAAATCTAAAAAATATCCTCTTACAAAATCAAGGTTTGAAATATTCTCCAAAATCAAACCCTAACCTTGACTGAGTTGAAATCATATTTTTGTTAATAAAAAAAAAAATAATAATAATATATATTTTACTATTATAATATTTTCTAAATTTTAATGTTTTATACAATAACTGATATATAACTATACATTTAGCATGTACATGTTATTTTTGTTTTATATTAAAAATTATTTACTTTTAAAACCTTATTACAAATCAAAATCAATATTATTGGGTAATATTCCTAATCCAATTCTCCTGGGAAAGAGGAACAGATCAAAACAAAATTTCCTTAACACTAACTCTATATATATGTATATTATATTTCTAGAAAACCTGATGAATAAACAGTTTTTAAAATTCTTTATAATATAATAATAAAATTACAGTATTACACTTCACAAGTAAATATTAAAATTTTAAAATGCCGTAGTCTAATTAGAACATAATTTTGGTTAGAAATTGTGGAAAATTTGAGAAAATATGATATAAATTTTTGGAAATCTAAATTAGAAGTCAAATTTTAAGATTTTAAATATCCCAGAATTTTTTTTGAAATGAGTCAAACACTCTTCCAAAAAAAAGCGCTAAATTTTAGCTTACCATTCAAACGAAATTATGACCTCCTTAAACGGCGCCTTCCGGAATTACACTTACAATTCTCACAGATATAAAAGCATTTAACCTCTCCAGAAACTTTTTACAGTTTAAAATTAGTCACCCTCCGATAAAGGCGAGTAATGAAATAATGATTTTTATAGTTTAAAATTAATTGCTGCAATGGTAAAGGAGAGTAATGAAAGTGGTTTAGATAATTCCACCTAAATATCATTTCGCGGTTGGATGGCATCAACATCACCGAGAGTTAGTGATGGTGAAGGGGGTGGAGAAAACGGGCACACAGTCAAAGAGAGGCACGACTGGGACGAAAAGACTCTGAGAACGCGTGAATTGGGGGACATTGGGTGGTGGCACACCTAACATGATGTGCCTTCTTGCCATCAATACATATGTCATTGTCACTTTCAAGAATGTGCAATTTGTCAAGAGAGTAATATGTAACAAGCAAGGATGTCCAATATGTTCTTTCATATCTATTAATTTTACTTCTTTTATAAAAAACAATATATACATTAAAAAAATTCTTTATAATGGTTCACGGCATGATATTTACACTTTGAGAAAGAAAAATTCTTTATAATGGTTTACAGCATGATATTTACACTTTGAGAAAGAAAAATAGTGTCCTTGCGAAGTGACTTTAATGTTAAAATAATAACTAATCAAGTTTTTATTTTAAACAATTATTTTAACCCAAACCCCTTATGATTGGATGCATACATTATTTTATCTAGCATATATACAAGGAAGGTTTTGCTTGAAAAATTGTTTATAACAAGCTCATTAAGATATGTAGTTCTAAAGATTTAATAATTTGCAATGGTTTAACGAAGTGGTTGAAATCCAACCAAATTACTTGTATTCATAGGCTTTGCATGGTGGTGTAAGAAGGTATGTGATATCTAATAATACTTGTATACAACCAAATAGTAAATCTTGACATCCTAAATGACCATGAGCTTGACTTTCATTATAGACCTTTAATCCTAACTCTAAATTGTTTCATGTACAAAAGTCCAATTGAAAAGAATTATAATAACCAAAAGCACACAATCTTCATCAAATAAAATATTAATAATTTTTCAAAAGATTTAAATAATGAATTAAATTTTCTATCAAATTAAGACAATATTAAACACCTCTATCATAATTTCATTACAAACACTATTAAGGTGATGTGTGAAAATAAAAATAGATTAATTAACCCTCTAATATTTCTAGAAAATCCATTAGGGACGCTTGTAACATGTCTGCAAAATATGACAAGATAAATAGGTACAAACCTTAATTAAAAGAAAAATAGGTGTTCCCCACCATGGGTGAAAATCCTGGATGATAGTGGAGTTTTAATGGGATGTGGTGGGCTAAGATGATGGTGGTCTATGCCCTCAACCACTTTGGCATAGGCATTCAAAACCTTTCCATGTTCACGAGGAATATTTCCTTGGGATTATAGTAGTGTCTCTATGGCTTAATATGGTGTTTGGCTAATCCAAGAGTCATTATTCTACAGCTGGGGTGCTTGTTTACATTGACATCATAGCAAAGACATGAGCTCAAATGCAAGGACATAGAAATTCCTAGATAAACTCAGTAAGAAACCCCCTAGTTTTTGGTCGATCAAGGTCATTTGTATATGTTGTGATTACTTGTCTAAGATACAAATATTCTTTTTATCTAGAATTTCATTTCATTCCTTGCTAGTTTATTTTCTTGGGTTGAAAACACACGTAGGAAGGAGTATCTTCATTCTTCTACTATAAAAACAAAGAAATAGGACTATAAGAAAGGGACCATTTCAATTTCCTTCTCTTAGGAAACAAAAGAAGACCCATGAGTGGTTAGCATAACCTTGTGAATCAAGTGATATACCTAGAGCCTAAGAATATGCTTTTAGGTTCAGGTTAACATTGCAATCTATCACTAGGTGTTTTTCTTTTTCTTACTTCTATTTCGACCTCTAGTTTTCTTTCTTCTGCCTCTCTTTCTAGGTTTTCCATTTGATTTTTCTGGGCATAAGCTATTCATTCAAGCCTTCTTTTGAACTTTCAATCAACTACTATGTTTGGCTCATTATTTCCTTCATATTTTGCTCAAAAAAGGATTTTTAATTTATTGCGTCTATAGGTCTTCTTTGAGTCCCATCTTTTGTTTTCTAGGTGGGAGCATTCTAGTTTCGTCCTTCTTCAATTCTCGATTCCTCGCCTCTCTCCTTAGATCCTCGTGTAAAACTTCTTTTGGTGCTTTGTGCTTAAGCTTTTCTCCCTTCTCCTTTTTAATGTTATCAGTTGGTCCTTTGGGAACCATGTTTCATTTTATCCATTCTAGAAGTCGCAAGGAAGAAGGAATCAATTTACTCCCTTCAGCTCACAAGCCTAGCATTACATGGAAAGGTCTGTTATCATTTATGTGTGGTGTAACTCTCCTCATATTCAAAGGGAAAATAAATGAGAATACTATGACCAAAAAAAGAAAAGGTACTTGTAGACTATGGACATTTATTGGTAATTGAAAAACATATTGGGAAAATTTCTAGTAGAATGTTCAAAAACCCAAAAGGAAATCCTCTTGTGCATTGATGAAATGTAGTGACACACAAGGAAGTTGATTGACAAATTTTCAATTTTAGCTATGAAGCTAGAAGACCTTAAGTTGTCCACCTTTAATGAGTAGTGTAATTTACCTAACACCATCTACATAGATTGTCCATCAAAGTAGTTGTTCTTACTCTTTTTTTCGACTAAATATGATAGTAGCCTAGTTGTGATCATAGGCATTGCCAACTCTTGTTTGGTTTTGCAAACTGTTAAATTGTTTTAGGCTACACTAACTTTTTTAGTTTTTTTATTGAATTTAGACAATTTATATAGACAAAAGCAGCTCTATTTTTATGTTATTGGTGTGGTTTCCCTAACGGAAGACTAGGCATAAAATATGATGTATGAATTTTATTTTTCAAGTAATATAACCGCTACTTAATTTACAGAAAAAAGGAAAAAAGAAAAAGAAAAATAGGTGCTATATAAAATGAAGAAAGAGAATATTTTGCATCTATCTAAGTTGGATCCTAAGAAATTTTGGAGGCAATGAGGAATTATAAATCCTACCTTAAAAATATTTACAAATCCCTTGACATCAAGGACAATAACCAAACTTTTTTTTTACAAAGGAGGAATTTTCTATGTAGAAGACATAGTGTTTGAGGTTAAACATCTCATAAAGGGAAAGCTAAGGACATTGAAGGCTACTAAGTTCAAATTTTAAAAATTAGGGGCAATTTTGATCTTTCAACTTCATGTGTTTGCCTTTTAGTTTAATTTATGTTACCTTTAGTTTAGGTTTATATATTTTAGTGACATAGATTATATATATAGCAAAATAAAAAAATCTTATTATTCACCAATACATTTATATCTATAATTATATACTTATTATTTCACTTTTACCTTCTTCTTTTTCTCACATTTTTAAAAGATGGCTTATTTAAATTCAATTATTATAAGGGTTTTGAATGGTACAATTCTTGCCAACCATAATACTTTGCTCATGCTATTTATTTCTTAATCTAGTCTTCATCTTAAATTACTCATGTCTTGAAGATGGACCAGGATGGTGGTTCTGAAATATCTTCCATTAATTAGTAATCTCACCCACAAAAACCTAAATAATAAATATCCATAAACGAACTCTTCAATTTAGTAGTTTTAAGCAAGGATTTCTAAAATATCTTCCATTAATTAGTAATCTCACCCACAAAAACCTAAATAATAAATATCCATAAACTCTTCAATTTAGTAGTTTTAAGCAAGGATTTCCTAAACCCTCAACGCAAGAGCTGGGACCACAATGATTAACCCCCTTTTAGCAAAGTTAACCTCAACCCAAAACTTGTTTTAAGAAAATTCAATCAACTAATTATGCGAATAGGCATGTCTATTTTGGAATAAAACTTCCACAATTTTAGGTGGATGATAGGGGTTTAACCTCTGTAAAATATTTTAAAATATTCTTAGTAGTATAAGCAAATCAATAACTCAAATTTATTTCCAAAGTTATATTTTATTCCCTTTTAATTAAATTTACTATTTTAAAAAAAATGTGATATGAAATGAGATATGGTCAAATCAAAATATTGGTCATAATATTGTAAAATAACATGTTTATAGATAAAAAATCTAGGTAATAAAATAGAGATGAATCTCTACGATTAATTTTTTTTTATTATATATATATTTAAATATATAAATATTTAACTTATATAATAATTATTTTTATCATTAATAATAATTATTGTTATTTTAAATAAAATTATAATTTAATTAATTTTTATAATTTTAACCATTTATAATATACCATATTATATTATCGTAAATGTTACTATGTTTATTATGAATTTATCTCAAAATGCTACAGTCTACGTTTCAATGAACTTAATTGTTACACGTATGCTACTTTGACAATGAAGTAATCAATATGTTAGAACAAGATCCTTTTGTTGAATTATTCCACTCATATATACTTTCCTATAAGAACACACGTCATTCTATTCGTACTCATGATGGACTGAAAACCTGGGTCATGGCTTCTGGAACCGTAACTGTCTCCTTTGAATGCCGGCCATGCTTTCCACACGGTAGTCCCGCCTTTCACTTAGTAACTGCTCTTGTCTTCAATAAAATATCTTATGTTCATGACGAGGAAAGTTCAAATATATTGGAATTTGACTAAGAGCAGTAAGATTGATTAATTTATTATTTAATCAATTAATTTCCTATATTCTCTAAATTTAGATAAAAATGCCTAAAAAGAATACCACTTCTTTCTATATATATAATGATAGCCTGCCTCAGAACTTGCACAGTCTGCTCATTGCATGTATCAATTTCCAGTTGGATTCAAATCATGGCTGCATTGGATCGTCTGCTAATTAAGATAATTGGAATTGTCTTTACTTTCCTCTGCGTCATGAGTACCTCCGCGTTAAAGGGCGGGTACTGGCCTGCTGACAGCTACTCCTCCTTCCCTCCTTCACAAATCAACGCATCCCTCTACACTCATCTCTACTACGCCTTCGTGGATCTCCACGACCAGACGTTCGAGGTGGGCGTGAGTGTGGAGAATGAGCAGAGCATCCAACAATTCACGCCCCAACTGCACACCAACTATCCGTCGGTGAAGACTCTGCTTTCCATAGGAGGGGGAGGAGATGACACCATCCGTACCAAGTTAGCCAAAATGGCGGCCGACGCCTCACTACGAAAAGCGTTCATAGATTCGTCCATAGCTCTCGCCAGGAACTATTCCTTCCATGGCCTCGACCTCGACTGGGAGTATCCGCAGACTGTGACGGAAATGGACAACTTGGGGCATCTATTGTCTGAGTGGAGATCTGCCGTACAAGCAGAGGCTCAAGCCACGGGCAACGACCCCCTGCTGCCGTACAAGCAGAGGCTCAAGCCACGGGCCACGGGCAACGACCCCCTGGCTTAACATAATGGCCTACGATTTCCACGGTCCTTGGGAGCCGAATCGGACTGCAGCACACGCGGCCCTCTACGACCCTAATTCTAATATCAGCACCAGCTTTGGAATCCAATCATGGCTGGTCGCTGGCCTGCCTTCCAGCAAAGTGGTCATGGGAATGCCCCTCTATGGCCACTCGTGGAAACTTCAAAACGCGGGGGAGGTGGGAATCGGCGCCACAGCTACCCGTGCAGGGATAGACGATGGCTCCGTTACATACTCTGCTATTAGGGACTTCATTGGACAGAATGTAGCGACGGAGGTGTTCGATAACACCACCGTTTCGGCTTACTGTTACGCAGGACTCGACTGGATTGGCTACGATAATCAGCAGTCTGTTGCCAGGAAGGTGGTGTTTGCTAAACAGGAAGGGCTTTTGGGCTACTTCTTCTGGAACGTCGTGCAGGACACCGCCAATTGGGCACTCTCCCGCACAGGTAACGTTCTACAGTGTTCATTAATAATTCCATGATATTTATTTTATTCGTTCCCTATTCGTTTTCGTTTTGGTAATTTCACCCCGGAGTAGTCTTTAACGCGACTTTTTGAAAGCTTTTCCGGCGATTTTTTCCGGTGAAAATCCGGTAGTAATTTATTGGAATCCAAGTTTGATAGCTAATTTTTGCACAATGAAACCGTCCCAGGGGTTTTTCAGGGTGCTGAATCCGAATATGCAGTTAAAAAACCATTTTAACTGCAACAAATCATGATTTCATCTCAATTTCTTCAGCCGGATTCCGTCACCGGAATCTCAAAAAGTCGCATTATAGACAACTCCATTTCACCCCTGGATTGAATTTGATTTGTGGTTATTTGTAAAATTTATGTTTGCAGCTTCGGGTACATGGGACGGATGATGTCGACATAACAGTTCTGCCACTACCGCATCTCTATAAACCGTCTGTCTATCGTTTGTGATTTTATAGGATTATTCTTAACAATACCATGTACAAATAAAGAATGCACTTGTGGCAGTGCAGATGGCCTATTTTCTAACCATTAAGTTTAGTTTGTTTTTTGGGTTGGAATATGGGGAAATAGTTTTTATTTTGTTTAAATCATAATGTTTGGTTGTTTAAAATATATTTTTGATTATTCATATGGATTTAGTATTTTAATTTTTTTTAAGTATTTGGATGGTAAAGAGTTTACAATTCAAATTTGTGATTCCAATAAATTCTTACTAAATTCTATTCAAATTTAAGAGGAAAATATGCCTAGAAAAAACTCCAAATAAATTACTTTTATTATAAATCATGTTTTGAATTTATTACCGTTACTAATTTGTTAGAGTTTGACAAAAATTGTTTAAACTTTTTTTTGGAAGATCTAATGTGATATGACATATAAAGTTTAGAGCTATGAATTCAACATGTTAGTTGTAAAGGGTAGGAAGATAACAATTATTCTTCTAATTATTCAAAACAAACCCAAAACAAGTGTAATATGCAAAGTTGTTTCTTAGTACCTATCTTGTTTTATAAGAAGATTTTTCGGCTTAAATCACATTATAATACGTTTCTCGATGTGTTTCGAACCAAGAGTGTGGTTCATCCTCAAGACAAGTTGAAACCCAGATCATGGCGGCATGTTAAATAGGGAGCGAAGATCTTCCAACGGCTATGTTTGACTCGAAAGCGACTATATCGGACTAGGCAACTAGACTAGACCAACCGCTATATTTAACTAGCCCACAGCACTGGACCAAGGAATAGGAACATGGACTAATATTATATTTGATAATATTATTTAATTATGATAATATTATTAGATAAATAATTATTAAATGTATTAATACATATTATCAATATTATTAACATAATATTTTTTTAATGCTCTGAATATTATTAATGTCTGAAATAATAATCTTATGAATGCTATTTATGAATATTTATTTTAATACTTTTATGTTAGTCATGTTTATTATTTATGTAAAATGTTAATTATATTTATGTTATAAATCTAGAGATTATTATATTTATTAATCAAGTAAAATGGTAACTATATTTATGTGTTTTTTTTTTTTTTTTTTTCTTTCTGAATCAGACTAAGCTATTATATTACAAAAAAGGCAAAATTTACATCATCAGTGTTACAACAGAGCCGTAGCCCTGTGATTCCTGTCGAAGGACTGACAGAATGCTCAGGAATAATCATCTCCAAAATTACATAAGACCGACACTGAACCATATCGACAGTACATGAGACCGACACTGAACATACATGATTAGCCGAAACTGAAACACATAAAGACTGGAACAAATATGGATATCCGTCACTGTAACAGATAAGGACAAAGATACATAAGGACAAAGACCTGACATATATAAGATAGCGGTAAGAGCAGACAGTGAAAAAATTCCTTTCTCAGAGACCTGAGGCGAACCGCAGAGTGAGCTAGTGATCATCAGTGGTGTGCGGATCTTCCTCTGTTTTGCATCTGGGTTGCTTGTGGATGTCCGGTTCGGGGAGAGTGTTTCGCTGCGCAGGTTCACTTGGGCCTGCCCCAGGATCTAGGGAGAAGCTTTCTTGGACGGGGCGCAGCATATCAACGACAGGAACTTGCATGTCTACTGTGGGAGCCGACCCAGGAATCTGCGGAGGGCTGGCCTGTAGAGCATCGTCTTGACCGCCAGGATTGCTGCAATGCTCCACCGAAACCGTAACAAAAAAAGTAGAATTTGACAGAGTACATGGAATACGATATCTCACCATGGGATGCGCAGAGTGCCCACAGTCCATAATTTCTCGGTGTTCCGCTGCTCTACCTCGGCCAACTGCCCGTCCCCTGGAGCGTCTGCGGTCGGAAGAAACCTCGATTGAGGAGGAGGGGGAAGGGGCTTGCCTCTGAGACGAAGCCCGACCTCTGGAGCTTCCGCGCCTACTTATCATCCTTTGGCGCTCACGCTGCATCCCTGAATTGTTCAAAGAGCAGGTATACCCCCTCGCAACCTCCCTCAGAACCAGAGAGTGAGCCAACACAACCTCCGAGCACCCAAACCTTATGCCAGACTGCGGGAGAATGACAGAGATGCCATACATCCCCGAATTGTTCAAAGAGCAGGAATACCCCCTCGCAACCTCCCTCAGAACCAGAGAGTGAGCCACCACAACCTCCCTCAGAACCAGAGCGTGAGCCAACACAAACTGCGGGAGAATGACAGAGATGCCATGGCTTTGTAACGCCATTTTCCCGTTACCAAGAAGAGCAGTAAATGCCGAAAGGACTCGACTGCAATAAACCATCGCCTCCGTTCTTAAATGAATCGCGCAGATAAACCATACGTGAATCGTCCTGGCATACGTGGCTCGTCCGGGCTGACACATGCCCTTGTGACGAGCCACTGACCTGTTATGCATTAAAACCACCCGCATCCGGGAGTAACTATATTTATGTTAATATATTAATAGTAAAATATTAATAAACCTAGGGATCATTAATATTAATTATCTTATAGATGTAAATAGTATGGATTTATTATTACTCTTAATATTCCTAAATAGATAACTATAATAATAATCATTTTATAAATTATCTTATTATTATTATTATTATTAATGGTGTGTATAACTTATTAATAGAACTTATTAATTAAATATAAACTTAAATCATTAAGCTATCTAATATAAACTTAAACTTTCTAATTAAATATAAATTTTAGATCAATAATAATCTATAATAGACAATTTTTTAAACCCATTAAGTTAGTTAGATAATGGACCATCTAATAAATTTAAGGAAAAGAATATGAGGGAAATTTCCCTAAAATGACTAAAACCAAAGAGGAACTAATGAGAAAGAAAATAGTTTGTTTTAATTGGCTAGTTAAATTAAAACCGTACTCATCAATATTTAGGAATAGAAAAAGGATTTTTATTCCATGTATAGACAATTTGTTCTAATCATTAATTGAGAAGGGGTGAAAGAGACCAGGCGACCATAAAATTTAAAAACGTAAAAATCAAAGAGATGATATAAAAGGACACACCAACGAACCAAAAGACCAGGGGAAAAACGACTAGGAAGAGAGGGCAAGGATCCAACAACTGCTAATTTTCAAGCCGTCATCTCTATTGAGATTGCTCTCCCTATCTTTTTAGGCAAAAAACAGTTCACGACAAAGTGTAAATTAATCTTGAATTAAAAAAATAAAAATATAGAAATCTAAATATGCAGTGTAATAATTGAATAATTGGAAATTTCAATTTGAACCAAAAAACAAATTAATGAAATGCTATGATGGTTTAGATTGTTTAAATATTATTATTAAATATTTATTTTAAAGCTAGGCAAACCTTGTACCATTAAAAAACATTAATATAAAAGATTAAAATTAAAAAATAAATATATATAAATAGTCTTGAGATCACTGAAGAAATGTATATGAAAGTAGAAACACAAGGAATGGAAAAATAAAATGTATTATTGTGTCATTAAATGATGTGTTTAAAGAGTGGTTTATTAAATTTTCATTTAATAGTTTTTTAAAATGTTTTGGAAAAAATATATTTTTTAAAACATATATATATATATTATTTTCTATGTTTAATATGTTAATTGGTATTATTATAAGTGAAAAATGATGCACATCACACATATCAACCACTTTATTAATTTAGTTGTGTTAGTTTCATTAATTTGGTGAAAATTGTTAAATTATGTGCTTGGTAAAAATTATCTAATTTAATTTGTTGATTTTGATAGTGTCTTTCAGATGATGTGATTAATCCCAAAGACTTTATCAAAATATAGATCACAAAAGTCTAAAATCAAACATTAATTGATTGATATTAAAATAATTTACTTTTATTAAATATTGAAATATTTATTTATTATTATGTTTTTAATATTATATGTAATCTTTATGTGAACATAAGAGTTACAATCTCTTTCATATTGACTTGTAAAAATCACATTTTGACAAAAAAATATAAACTAATTCATTTTAACTATAAAATAATTTAATGATAATATGTCAAATCAATCAAAGTTGTTAATGAAATTTTATTTATAAAATATTTTAATGATAACATGTGAAGTCAAATATTCACAAATCATGAGATTTGATTGAAATTTGGTCATAAATATTGACATTGATATGTATACTATGATGACACTTAGTAGTATATAATTTTTTTTTTTAAATAATTTTTATTTACAAATACTATTTATAACCCCATGATATTAGTCACTCCATCTATATGAACCAATGAAAAAATAAAAATAAAAATTTACAAAATTTCAAAACCTATTTTTGATTTTCAAAATATTAAGTTTAATATTTATATTTTTTCAAAAATTTAATAAAATTTATTTAAAAATTTTAAAAATTAATTAAAAGTCAATTGACTGAAAACAAAAACAAAAGAATCAACCATCAACAAGCATAATAAATTTAATTAATATTTTTTTCTTTTATAATAAAAAACAATACAATAATCATTTTTGTAAATTAAACTGAATCATCCAAATTTATAATAAAAATAATCGACACCATAATTCACCGTAGACGTTTCTATAGCGGCCCCCAGTGGATGGGGCGGCGTTGACCTTTTTTTGTCTTTTTCTCGAAAATTTAATTTGGATGGGTGCAATTCAATCTGGGCCAATAAACCTGGATATGGCTTCGTCTGATTCTCAGATTGAGGGTTGTGGCGCGAAGTAGAGCGAAGCGGATGAATAAAAAATTATCTGGGCTTCCACTCGTAACGTGGCCTGTCCGTTCCACTTCTTTTTTTTGTTTGGGCTTCGCATGGCAGAGGCTTTTGTTCAACTTCTTTTCATTTGGGCTTAGCATGCCAGAGGCTTTTCAAAGTGCCTCTGGCCTTCACTGATCTACGCAACCCACACATGATCGTCGCTTTCATCGGCACGAGAGACATGTCTTCCTGTTTATTTGATAATTAGGGTTACTCATGTTCATAGAAAAGTACCTTATAGATCTTCCATGCTGCGATCTATCTGTCAAGAATTTTTAAATTAACAAAATATAGTAAGATCTGGGATTGTGTCTCAAGTTTACATACATATGTATATATAACTAACCCATGTTTCAGCTACTCCGTTAAATTTAAAGCTTATAATAGACATCGTCGTTTGGATTTAGAGATTCATTTGATCTGTAAATTATTTTAATGGAGCGAAATTTAGTATGAATTTATTTTTGTCCACAACACCAGGATTTGACTGGCTGGTCAAATCGGACTTGTAAAAATGAAAATCATTACTCCTAAGCCAAAACATGTAATAAAGAGTGCAGTGCAGAAATAAATCCAAAAGTCATGAGAAGAATTCAGAGGCAAGTTAATGTAATCCAAGGGGACTTTGTTTCCAGTGCTTCATTGAATTTCTCATCCAAGTAGGTTTTTCGTAATTTAGTAGCCATTCTTTCACTATTTGTCTTCACATTATTCATCTGATTTTGTTTGGGTATATGCACTAGAGTGAAAAGGCTATCAATGACGACAGAGAATATTAGTGAGAACGTTGTGAAGGGAATACATAACTTAGCAAGCGGTGTATTGAGGAATTCCGTGAATCAGTCCAAGGTTGGCCAAAAGTTTTTCAGAACGCTACTAGGGGAAATGCTTCTTGTTCCTTTCAACTCTTTCAGTACGTGAATATATCTCTTATTTTATTTTTTTTTGCATCTTTTCTCCGGTCAAGATTTTGTATACACTACTTCACTGTAAATTGCAGACAAAATTCTCTGGAAGAGGCAGGGAAGGATGCTGTGATATCGACTTCTATAGTGGAAACTAACATTATTAAACATAGGTTCAACAAAAGCAAGAGAAGAAATTTCCATTTTATTTGTAACCATATTTCATTATTTGATATTAATGGAAGGAAGTGTTATTTTTGTTGAATCGCTGTATTTATGGCTATATCTATAATTTGTTGCGTTCATGTTTAAGTTCGGATTAGTGGTATCGGAGCGGTTTTTTATTTCTCTGTTTTTCTTTGCATGTCCCCAACGAATCGGGATATAAGGAGTTAGGGCTCGAACTCGTCAAACCTTTGCAAGACCAGCGTCATAAATCTCGACGACCTCCCATGGGGGACGAAAAGAAAGATGAAGCAATAGGATATCCTATCAAAATATTTCTCGAGGAGGCCCTTGGGAAACAAAGGAACACGATGATGGATGACTTTCCCTAGATCCATCTACGGTTGCCCACCGACGGTGCATCCACATCCAACAACCACTCTGGAGGCTTCACACCTTTTAAGGTACACGTAAACTTTGACATTCCCATATTTGAGGGCCAAATAAATGCAGACATTGTAGATAAATGGTTGAATATGCTAGAAAGTTATTTTTCTGTTCATGATTTTTCTAGTCGGGAAAAGATTATTTTTTCTCTTCTCAAAGCTGCCCCCCATGTCAAGGACTGGTGGGAAATCTATTGTGAGCAGAAGGATGAAAGTACGACCTCACTATTTTCAGTTGCTCCCACTTGGAATTCATTCTGGAATGCCATTACATTAGGGGAATTTTGAGGTCTAAAATGGGCCTCCTAAAAAAAAATGTACAACCAAAATAAACTTTTTAAGAACCAATAGGATTCAAGATGATGATGTCAACCATGGGGGATGATTCACCATTTTTGGAGTAAAACAGTAAAAAGATTAAAAAATAATAAAATAATAAAACTACTTTTTAAACTCGTATTTTCAACTTATCTCCCTAAGGTTTTACTAAATTTTTGAATGGGAGTACTCGTTGGATGCAAAATTTAATTTATCATCAAAGGAGTACTCATGTTGCATACTTTCGATGGACCCTGCTACACGAAAAATGAGAAATACATGAAAAACGTGATTGCAATAATGTTTTTCATGTATTTCTCATTTTTCATGTAGTAGAGTCCATCGAAAGTATGAAACATGGGTACTCCTTGGATGAGTAATCAAATTTTGCATCCAACGAGTGTTGTCTCTCGAAATTTGAATGAACCCATAGGGAGATAAGTTGAAAATACGAGTTGAAAAATTAGTTTTTTCATTTTACCCTTTAAAATTTGATGATGTAATCTAATCTTATTTTACTATTTCCACTATTATCTTATAATTTTCTTAGGAGGCCCATTTTAGACCTCAAAACTCCCCTAATGAGGAGTAGTACTAACTTGTCGGAAGCTACAAGGAAAAATACATAAAGTGAACCATGCTACGGCAGGGAAGGGACCAAGATGTGTCAGAGTTTACCAATGTTTTTCATACCCTTCGTACAAAGTTGGGTATCAAGGATTCTGAGAAACATTTGGCACTCAAGTATCGCAACTGCCTACATAGACACATCCAGGACAAGATGGAGTTCTTGGACATCTCCTCACTTGGCACGGCATACCAATATGCTGTCAAGATCGAGCAGAAGTTTAAACAGAAGAAGTGAGACTTTGGATCTGTGAATCTGAAGCAAGGGAAAGGTGCCCCCAAACTGCAGAACAAAGGACAGAGCCAAGGCGGAACGACCCAAGACAAACCGTCAAGGCCACAAGCAAAGGACAACGCTGTGAAGCCAAAGAAGGACATAGGAAAGTGGTGTGAGTTCCATAAGAGCTCCACCCACAACATAAGTGAGTGCCAGGCCAAGCGTTCACAGGTGGCCGAGCTGAAGGTTTCCGAATCAGATGCATGTTCCGACTATGAGTCAGAACCCAACAAGGGGAATGACAAAGAGAATTAGATTATTGATGCAGAGTCCAACATCACCTGTGCCACCACAAAGATCCAAAAGGAGGAACTTGAAGATCCAGAGAAGGGGGAACCAAAAGAACCTCATTACAGCAGAGGTCATCAAGCAGCTGAGCTTACCGACTACAACACACCCACAAACGTATACCATCAGGTGAATTCACCAAGGACGGGATCTACGCGTGAGCCAACAATGTCGCCTTCCATACAACATCAAGCCTTTCATGGATGATGTATTATGTGACATTGCTCCCCTCAATGTTTGTGATGTATTATTAGGCCAACCATACTTGTGGAAGCAACATGTTGTGTATGAGTTAAGGCCTCGCACTGTTATTATTACACTGGGAAATAATTTGTACAAAATACCAGAGGTAGCACCACCTATCGCCATCTGTTTGGTTACTACAAAATAATGCAGTAAACTCATTTCAAAAATTGGGAAATTTGTTTTCCTGATGATACCCCCTTAAGGAAAGAAGAATATGGTGGGCACGATGTCTAGACAAGGCCCCTCCACACGACAACAACAGATGGACAAGGTCATGGATGTGTACGAGGACATCTTCACCTCCCCCATAAAGGTGCCTCTGAACTATCAGGTCAAGCACTCCATCTATCTGACCCCAAGTGCATCATTACCCAATGGACCAATATATCGACACTCCATTCTGGAGAACGATGAAATCAAGAGGCAAATTCAGGAGTTGTTGTAGAAAGGTCACATTCGACCGAGTTCATCACCTTGTGGGAGCTCGATCATGTTGGAACAAAAGAGGGATGGGACTTGGAGACTCTATACTGACTATTGGGCGCTGAACAAGATCACTGTATGGAATAGGTACTCGATCCAATGGATTGATGACCTTCTGGACCAACTCAAGGGGGGAAAATAATTCAGCAAGATCGACTTGAAGTCTGGATATCACCAAGTACCCATTGAACCCCGATGTGTGGAAGACTACCTTCAAAGCCAAGGAGGGCCTTTTCGAATGGTTGGTTATGCCTTTCGGGTTGACAAATGCTCCTGCAACCTTCATGAAGCTGATGGATGACATCTTGTGGCCATTCACCAACTCATTTGTAGTGGTATACTTAAATGACATCCTGATCTTTAGCTAGAGTTTGGAAGAGAACCTCCACCACATCCGATAGGTTCTCCAAACACTGCGGCAACACAAGTTGTGTGCCAATTTGGAGAAATGCACCTTTGGCATGACCCGAGTTCAGTATATGGGATACTTTATTGATGAACAACGGGTGCATGTGGATCCAACCAAGATCCAAGTCATTCAGGATTGGCCAGCCCCAACCACTCTGATAGAGCTTCGTAGCTTTCTGGGTCTTGCCAATTTCTACCACAGGTTTGTGTTGGGGTTCTCTCATATCACTTGGCCCTTGAGTCAAGTCACCAAAGGAGGAGTGAAGGAAAAACTATTTTGGTCTGAATCTCAACAGAAGGAATTCATAGAGTTGAAACATTGCCTTTGCTCTGCACTAGTGCTCACATTACCAGACTTACAACAACTATTTGAGATCGAGACAGATGCCTCTGACTATGCTATTGGGGCAGTCCTTACTCAACATGGGCATCTAGTGGCATATCGCAGTGAGACACTTTCAGACACAGTCTGGAAGTATCGCACTTATGACAAAGAGATGTATTCCATTATGTAGGCCCATCGACAATGGAAGCATTACATTTTAGGGAAGGAAACCATCATCCACACAGACCACTAACCCCTGCAGTTCATACAGACACAAGGGAAGTTGCAGAATGATTTCTAACAAAAGTGGTCCACATACCTGCAACAGTTCCATTTGAAAATCAAGTACAAGAAGGGCAACACAAATAATGTTGCAGACTATCTCAGTCAACCATCGATCATGGCATTAAGCACCGTGCTCAACTCTTGTGGGCACAAGACTTCTGATTGGCCACTTCTCTACAAAAGCGACCTAGAATTCAGCCACACATACCATACACTCTTGGAGGGTCAACAAGTTCCGGATTTTCACCTCCAAGATTCTCTATTACGCCACTTGGGACACCTTTGTGTTCCTTCAAGTGAGCATGCGAAGATAATTTTGGAAGAGCACTATAGTCGGGCTATTGGGCACTTCGGGGTCAAGAAAACAATGTCAGTACTTCAGAAGTATCTCTATTGGCTGAATCTTCGACAGGATGTCTGGAAGTACATTAGATCCTGCATTGCTTGTGCGATTTCTAGACCGACCATCATGAAGCAAGGTATCTATATTTTGTTTCCTACCCCTAGTCGACCTTGGGAATCCATCTCCATGGATTACATGTCAGGAATTCCTCTACTAAGAATGGAAACGACTATGTTTTTGTGGTCTTCGACATATTCTCGAAGATGGCCATTATGGCGGCCTGCAAGAAGAGTATCACAATAGAAGCCACTGCTCCACTCTTCTTTGAATGAGTGTGGGTACACTTTGGGATCCCACAGTCTATCATCTCAAATCGGGATAACAGGTTCCTTAGTACATTTTGGTCCAGTCTCTGGTCGATGTTGGACACCAAGCTCACTAATTCCACAACTTTCCATCCCCAAACTGATGGCTAGGCAGAGGTCGTCAACAGGATGATCGTACACATTATGCGCATGTACAATTCAAAGCATCCATGCACATGGGATGAGACCCTCCCCTATGTCCAGCACAAAGACAATTAGATTCTCCACAACTCGATTGGCCACAACCCTTTTCAGGTGGTCTTGGGATTCTAGCCACTATGTCCCATTGATGTGGCCATACCATTTGTAGTGACTCTGACAGATTCGGCTCATGTCCAGTCCGAAGCCGATAAGGCAAATAGCTTCATTAAGCACATTCAACACATCCACCAACAGGTGCAGGACATATTTGACAAAGCCAATGCTAAGTACAAGTAATGGCATGATCAACATTGGTGGCACATAAGTTCCAGGTGGGCAATAAAGTTTGGCTATATTTGCAGAAGGAGCGCCTCGCTGGGCCCCACGACAAGATTCGCCTGCTTCGATATGGGCCATACACCATCACCAAGGCTGTGGGAGATAATTATTATGAGCTCAACATTCCCCCCTTCCTTGGCCTGCACTCAATTTTTAATTTGGATCACCTCTGGCCATACTTTCCACCATTACTGGACGCATCCAACATTATAGAACAACTCACACCAACAGAGTTAAATCTAGACCGCATGGAACAAGATGCAACTGATCAGATCATGGACACGTAGATCAAGAACATTCGCCAATAGAAGATCCAACTGTATCAAGTTGTCAAAGCCGACCAACTCCTGCACCAAGGAAAATGGCTCACCAGGGACCAAGTTCAGCAAAAGTTTCCTCATCTCATGGAGGAACTCAACGCAATGGAGACCATTGCTTCCTAAGGGGGCATGAATGATCCAAGTGGATATTGGTGACCACCCACCTACTCCACTTGGACCCCCACCATTGTTCTGTCAATTTTTTTTATTTTTTTTATTTTTTTTTTTCATTTATTTATATATTTATTTTTTATTTTTTTCAGTTTCCTAGGTGGATATTGGTGGCCACCCACCTATTCCACTTGGACCCCCACCATTGTTCTGTCAGCTTTTTTCAATTTCCTTAATTGTAGCACATTTTACTATTTTTGGAATTTTTTCAGGTCCTGAACTTCCGGAGCCATTTTGAGGCCCTAAACAACATTTTATTAACAATATCCTTCTGGGTGATTTCATTGAAATCATGTTTTTTGTTGTATTCCTAAGAGAGATCTTTCCAACGAGGTATCATGCGTGTCAAACGGAAATAATATGACCAAGTTACAACCCCAGGAAGTTGGTTGCCCAACTAACCCCAACGGGGCTCATAAACTCTTTGTGTTACATCTCCTCGGGTTAGGGTTTTGGTTGCTTAGGGTTTTCTCTTATTGTTCAATAATAAAAATTCCCTTGAGCCTCATTATAACTCATTTCAAAGGCATGTAGCCGCCACATCTCTTCTCAGAGATAAGCTACCATCGCACGAGCTAGTCTCATTTCCATTCTATTTGTAAGAATATTTCATTATTTGATATTAATGAAAGGAAGTCTTATTTAAGCTAAATCTCTGTATTTATGGTTATATCTGTAATTTGTTGCGTTCCTATTTAAATTAGGATCAAAATCCCAAGGTCGCTGGCACATGGGATGGATGATGTCAGAATAACACTTCTGCCACTGTTGGACCTCTATAAGCCGTGTGTCCATCGTTTGTGATTTTATAGGATTATTCTTAACAATACCATGTACAAATAAACAATGCATGTGTGGCAGCACAGATGACCTATTTTCTAACCATTATAGTTTATTTTGTTTTTTGGGTTGGAATATGGGGACATAGTTTTTGTTCAGGTAACTTGGCCACCATCATTAGGTAAAATACTACTGAATCACGGGGCTCTTTTGTCTTTCATAAATATGCAATTAAAAAAAAAACTCTGGACTACATCTAGTTACACTAAAAAAAATATAATCTAATAGTTTGTTACTAATTGTAAAATTATTTGATGTGTGGGCGTTTAGGGCCGGTAGCATCGTCGGTTGATTTTTCTCAGCAATATTGTTGGTGCTGCAAATATTGTGGCTGTTGGTGCATCAGGTCGTAGCCACTAGATGGAATAATAATAATTTTTGGGTGCTTTGGACGCTGCTACATAACAACGATGATGCTAGTTATATGTTATATGTCATGATGCAGCTATGGATCTAAATATAGGAAGAACTGATCACTGTTTATGTTTTTCGTTTATATCTGTAGAGAGTTTACAACTCAAACTTGTGATTCTAGTAATTTTTTATTAAATTCAACTCAAATTTAAGAGGAAAATATGCCTAAAAAAAACTCCAAATAGATTACTCTTTTATTATAAATCATGTTTTGAATTTATTACCATTAGTAATTGTTAGAATTTGAAATTCTTTAATTTTTTTGTAAAATTTAATGTGATATGACATAAAGTTTAAAGTTATGAATTCAACATGTTAGTTGTGGAGGGTAGGAAGATAACGATTATTCTTCTAATCACTCAAAATAAACCCAAAACAAGTGTAATATGCAAAGTTGTTGCTTAGTACCTACTTTTTTAGACAAAAAGCAATTCATAGCAAAATGTAAATTAATCTTGAATTAAAAACATAAAAATATAGAAATATAAATATGCTTTATAACAATTAAATAATTGAAATTTCAATTTGAAATTATAATTGATATGTATGTAAACATAAAATAACATGTTTCCAAAAAACCAATTAATGAAATACTATGATGGTTTAAATTGTTTAAATATTATTATTAAATATTTATTTTAAAGCTAGGTAAGCCTTGTACCATAAAAAGAAACATTAATATACAAGATTAAAATTAAAAAATAAATATATGTAAATAGTTTTGAGATAACTGAAGAAATGTATATGAAAGTAGAAAACCAATGAATGGAAAAATACACTGTATTGTTGTGTCACTAAATGACGTGTTTAAAGAGTGGTTTATTAAATTTTAATTTAACACATATATTTTTTTAAATTTGGAAAAAAATAGATTTTTAATAGATATATATATATATATATATATATATATATATATATATATATATATATTTCTATGTTTAATATGTTATTTGATATTATTACAAGTAGAAAAAGATGCTCATTCATACATATCAACTACTTCATTCACACATATCAATTACTTTATTAATTTAATTGTGCTAGTTTCATTAATTTGGTGAAAATTGTTAAAGCGTGTGTTTGGTAAAAAATGTCTAATTTAATTTGTTGATTTTGATAAAGTCTTTTCAACGATGTGATTAATCCGAAAGGCTTTATCAAAATCAATATGGATCAAAAAAGTCTAAAATCAAGCATTAATTGGTTGATATTAAATTAATTTACTTTTAATAAATATTGAAATATATTATTATTATTATTATTATTTAATATTATATGTAACTTTTATGTGAACATAAGAGTTATACATCTCTTTCATATTGACTTGTAAAAAATACATTTTGACTAAAAAAAATAAACTAATTCATTTTAACTATAAAATAGTTTAATGATAACATGTCAAATCAATAAAAATTGTTATTGACATTTTAATTATAAAATATTTTAATCATAACATGTCAAGTTAAATATTCACAACTCATGTCAAGTTAATTTTTTTAGAGCTAATTGAAAATCAATTATTTTTTACTAAAAACAAAAACAATATAACTTGCAGTATGATAAATTTAATTAGCTAGGACAAGCACATTCATAAATATGGTTGATATACATTGAAAGTGTCAATTTAATATATGCTATATTATAAATCTAATATGTTAAATTAATATATTAAATATTGATATTATAAACCCAAGGGATTGTTATTTACCATTATTGATATTATAAACCGAAGGGAATAATAAACCCAAGGGATTAATACTAAAACCCCAAGGGATTATGAACCCAATCGAATAATATTAAACCCAATGGGCTAATATTACAAACCCAAGGTATATAAACCCTAAGATAAATATTGTAAACACTAAAATAAACATGGTTGTCCATGATTCACCATGGTTGACTATGATTTACCATTGTTGACGATGATTGATATTATAAACCCAAGGAATTGTTATTATGAACCCAAGGGAATAATAAACCCCAAGGAATTATAAACCTAAGGGAATATTATTAAACCCAAGGGATTAATATTATAAACCCAAGATATATAAACCCTAATATAAATATTCTAAACACAAAAATAAACATGGTTGACCATGTTTGATTTCTATATAGAAACAATCCTTGTGACATTGCGACGTTGGACCACAGTTAACCATGTTTAACCATGTTTGATTTTCATATCAAGGCAATTTTTGCCACACTGTCACGTTCGACCATGGTTGAGCATGATTGACCATGGATGACCATGTTTGACTTTATAAAAAATGGTTGAGCATGCTTAATGAAGGTTTACCATGATGGACCATCGCTGACCATGATTATCATATTGTGACAATGTTTGTCATACTGTGACATTGGACCATGGTTGAGACAATAATTGATTTTCATATTGAAACAATCTTTTTCACAATGCGACATTGGTCAATGGTTGAATTTGGTTAAGCATGGTTGACCACAATTGATTTTACAAAACATGGTTGACCTTCATTGAATAATATTAAACCAAAGGGACTAATATTATAAAGCTAAGGTATATAAACCCTAAGATAAATATTATAAACACTAAAATAAACATGGTTGACCATGGTTGATTTTCATATTGAGACAATCCTTGTCACAATGTGACGTTGGACCATGGTTGACCATGATTGATTTTCAAATCGAGAGAATCTTTCTCACAATGCGACATTGGACCCTCATTAACCATGGTTTACCATGATTTATGATGGTTGATTTTCATATTGAGACAATTTGTGTCAAAATGCGACATTGGACCAAGGTTGACCATGGTTGTCACAATGTGATGTTGGACCATAGGGACTAATATTATAAACCCAAGGTACAAAAATCCTAAGATAAATATTGCAAACACTAAAATAAACATGGTTGACCATGCTTGACCAAGGTTGGTTATGATTGACCATGATTGATATTATAAACCCAAGAGATTGTTATTATAAACCCGAGGGAATAATAAACCTTAGGGATTACTACTAAAACCCCAAGGGATTATGAACCCAAGGGAATAATATTAAACCCAAGGGACTAATATTATAAACCCAAGGTATATAAACCCTAACGTAAATATTGTAAACACTAAAATAAACATGGTTGGCCATTTTTGACCATGGTTTATTTTCACATTAAAACAATCCTTGTCACAATGTGACGATGGACCATGGTTGACCTTGGTTAACGATGGTTGATTTTCATATTAAGACAATTTTTGTCACAATGCGATGTTCGACCATGATTGAGTATGATTGACCATGAATGACCATGTTTGGCCTTATAAAACATGGTTGACCATGATTAACATCACTCACCATAATTATCACATTGAGGCAATCTTTGTCATAATGTGACATTGGCCAATGGTTGACCTTGATTAACCATGGTTGACCACAATTGATTTTATAAAATGTGTTTGACCTTCGTTGAATAATATTAAACCAAAGAGAATATATAAACCCAACGATAAATATTATAAACACTAAAATAAACATGGATGACCATGGTTGATTTTCATATTGGGGCAATCCTTGTCATAATGTGATGTTGTACCATGGTTTACCGTACTTGAAAATGACTTATTTTCAAATCGAGAGAATCTTTCTCACAATGCTACATTAGACCCTAATTGACCATTGTTGACCATGATTAACAATGGTTCACGATGGTTAATTTTCATATTGATACAATATATGCCAAAATGCGACATTAGACCAAGGTTAACCATGGTTGTCCTAATGCAATGTTGGACTATGAGACAATCTTTGACATGATGTGACCATGGTTCTTTACCATGGTTGACCATGGCTCATTTCCATATTGAGACAATCTTTGTCAAAATCTGAAATTTGACCATGGTTGGCCTTGGTAGATATTATAAACCAAAGGGATTGATATTATAAACCCAAGGGAATAATTAACCCAAGTGATTAATACTAAAACCCCAAGGGATTATGAATCCAAGCGAATAGTATTAAACCCAAGGGACTAATATTATAAACCCAAGGTATATAAGCCCTAGGATAAATATTGCAAACACTAAAATAAACATGGTTACCCATGATTGACGTTGGTTGGCTATAATTGACCATGGTTGACCATGATTTATATTATAAACCTAAGGGATTGTTATTATAAACCCAAGGGAATAATAAACCAAAGTGTTGCCTTGTTGGGGCCTGATCCAGGTTCGGAGTTAATTAGACAAACAAATCCCTGTACTACTAGTCCTTTCGGCAACAGTCCATGGAGCGCGGACTGAGGTCTCACCCGAAGCAGTATAGGGGATGCTGGAACTAGGTTTCCGCACCCTTGAGATGTCTGAGGGTTCGATTTAGTCCAACTGTGAATACCTTCGCGTAGGTTACTTTGCGCACTTTCTTGACCTGCGAGGCCTTCACGCCCTTGTTATATTCTCCTTCGCGCAACAAATAAAAAGTAAACTTGCAATTCATACCAAATATACTTCAATATATAAAACAAGAAAAGATACACAAAAATATTGTAAAACTTCTCTTTGTTAATGCTTCAATTGGTTACAGACTCAACCTGCCCTATGCACTCAACTACAGGGGTCCGCGCACTCAGCTGCGGACTACTAGGCCTTTGCGCACTCAGTTGTAGAGCTTTCTCCTACTCTACGAACCAAGACACGACTCTACACTTAGACTCAATGCTTTCTTATTAGATCTTCCATTGATTGATTCCTTTCTTTTACTTTTAGAGCCTCGCTCTATTTATACAATCCCATGGTCTGCGGACCATGCGTAGATCTCTCAAACTGACATTACATTACAAAAATGCGGGCGAACAACCCTCTAACTCATTTACCATCTTCGCGCTTCGCACCCACAAATCGCGGAGTCTTTACAACAGACTTAGTCAAAACTTGGGCTTTAAGCCCCAAAACGTGTCTTAGGGGGATCCCACGCCCAACAGGCCCCCAACACAAACATCGTGACTCGCCCTCGAGTCACTCTGTGCAAAGATCTTCACGCAGAGACCTCCCAACTATGCTCAGACTGCTATAAGGTCGGCCGTGCACTGAGCGGTTGCTTGCTGTATCTCTTGTGCGCGTTGTTCTGAGACCGTGGTGTCGGAACTGTTCCCTTGTATATGTTCCTGCATCCCCTGCATTTTCGCGAGCTTGCCTTCAATTATTGCGGTGATTATGCAGTTATTACGAAGGCCTCGTCAATCCAAGGTTGAACACGCGCCTTCAAAACCGCTTCTCTGTGTTGCGCTGTGTCTACTTGCTCCTTAAGCACTTTGGCCTGTTGCATTCGCGCGAGTCTCTAGGTGAGGGCCACCATCTACACAGTCCCTTTGACGTTGTCATACTGTTGTTGTAGTTCATGCACCTCTATTTCTAACCGTTGTATGTACGGGTCCTCCTGCAGATTGGTGAGGACCTCGAACGATTATTCCAATATTTTGGTGCAGGTCCTTACTACACCGCTGATCTCCTCCATCCCCAATGTAATGGCATTGGCATGTTGTTCCCTTACCTCTGGAGGAGTTGAAGGCCGCACCTTCAACCACAACTCTGCTATCTGAAGGTTCAGCTCTAGCTGAACCTTGGCCACTTCTTCTTGTGCCTCGCGCACCCCTGCTGTTAATCTCTGGATGAGCGCCTCTGCTGGTGCTTCTGCTGGGATGGCCAGCTCAGGGACCATCTGGCAAGATTATTCAATTATGTGTAACATCTGCCTATTCTGAGACATGACCTCATCATGTTGCAAGCTCAACTATTCCATGTTGATCCTTTGTTCACTCAAAACCTGCGGCACGCAGCTCTCCCTAGCCCGCAGTTCTATAGTGATCCCATCCTGTAGAACATAGAGCGTCTCCCGAGGGAGCAGAACCATGTTGATGCCTATTCCTTTCAATGTACTGACCGTAGGCCTATTGGCCTCATTTGCTATAACCAGTGCCCCTTATGGAAGCACTATTGTGTTGGTCGTACGAGTGTGCAGCATTTCCTCCACTGTGGCTGTCCCTACTACGAGGCTGGTCAAGAGAGTACTGCCTGAGGAGTGCACACCTGCAACTCCTAAATCTGTGCTTGGAGGGCCCCCAACACAATCTGATTCTCGTCTGCAAAGTTTTGGAGGGCCTCTGTGGTGATGTCGTGCACCGTCTCTCCTATATCGTGTAAATCCCCCTTGGTAAGGATGATTGGGTTGACAGACACCTTAGACGCTTTTACCTTCTTGCACGACCCCATCTGCTCTCTCGGGCGCTGACGCTTCAATAGTGTTGACGCTGTCTATGGGTCCACATCACCCTCCTCTATGTCTGTGTCCATCTCTTGCTCCTGCTTAGACAAAGGCGACTTCCAACCCTCACGTTCCATTTCTTCTACCTTATGTGTTTCTATCGCAACCTTCTGTTGTTTTTCTATTGTCTGTGCAGCGTCTTGCGCCTCCTACACCTTTGCTACTACTGCTTCTTTCATTCTCTTTTCCGCCAACTATGCCATGCGCAGTTTTGCCCTCTCCTCCTTTTACTGCACAACAGACTTTTCCACTGTAGAGATGTCTGGAGCGTGCCATTCCAGCGGCCACATCTCAATTACGTCGAAGACCACATCATCTGTGGCCATATATGGTAGTTCATTCCACCTCCTTGCAGGTTCCTTTATCCATGATTTTTCTCCACGAGATATGCTTGACCCCTATCCCAAATCTCCTTCAAATCTTCAAGAGAATTCGAATTTGAGTCTTGGAGGCCACATAAGAGTATCTTGGAACCTTCCAAATCACCTACACATGTCACCAAACTCATTCCACCTTTAGGTATAAGCAAATACATGTTATTTTTCTAACTTTTAATCATAAATTCACTTTAAATACTTGAAATTAATAACTTTGGAAAATGAAAATATAAACCCATATGGTAATGGAAATATAGGGTTATGTAATGATAATGTGATGAAATGAGGTGACAAAATGAGGATAAAGGCAAAAATGGAGTGAAAATGTATGCTAATTTGGCGGCCCAACAACGCTCTCCACAGGACAAACAGGTCTCAATTTGGAACACTCGGGGCACACGACAACTCAATTCGCAAATGACCAAGTGTTGTTTGCTGGGCAGCCCTTTGCAATTTATAACGCCTTTTGAATTTGAATTTGACCATTCCCCCCAAATCCGGTCCATTAATGCTCCCTTGGCGACAAATTTTCCCAAATCTTGCCCATAAAGCTCGTCTTAAATGCCTGTCGCCCGCTCCATTTGGTCTCAAATCAAGCATCACATCATGAATAGTGACTACAATGATCACTTTCCAGCCAACCCACACAGCAGCGCAACCACCCTTGTGTGGTCGCGGACCTTGTGACACTTTACTCCTGCGTGCAACCTCGACATCGTGCAGCTCTCGGACAGAGTAGTTTATAGTCCCACGCCTCCTTTCAACTGCTTAGAGTGCTAGGACTGTACTTCCCATGGCTATTCAAGTGGCTGTGCCACTTGTATAGGGTTTCAATCAGTCATCCATCACTTTTCCTGGAAAAAATCTACCTTTTATTTTTACTGTTTGTGTCGCGCACTTCACCATCTGCATCGCACCACCATGGGTGATCCCTCTAGCAATATATGGTCCAATCCAAGGCATCAAGCTGATCAACTCTCGGCGGTAGTCACCAAATTTTCCAATGTAATCATGTGCACCCTATTTTATCACCACAATTTTCTTATCAAGGAAATCCTTCTTTATTTCTTCCTCAAGCTTCTTAACTTCCGCTTCCACCATAGCGTTATTATCCCTTAACCGCACTCTTTCTTTCATGAGTTCTTGGAGCCTAAGATCACCCTGTTGGATTACTTCCTCAGGTTCCAAACATTCTTCTTCGTTCAGCTGCGCGATCCCTTCTTTCAAGGCTCCGCGAACTATCATATCTACCGGCGCTGTTATGCACGGACTAGGAATATTATACCCTATTGGGACTATAGTGTTTGCTTCATGGTCCAACCTAGAAGGCATCTATCTCGTCAGTTTCTTTCACGCTGTCCTATGAGCCCACAAAAGTATTGGTATGCGCAGGTCCCAATCACTTCGCTACGCATTATATACCCTATTCAATGCTTCGCACACTTTGTTAAAGGATTCTTCATGGGTAACCTTCTACGCACTCGTTCTTTCCACGCTCTGTTGCCCCAACTGGAGGGACCGTTCGTGCAATTGTCTTGCCCACACATGCTTATTGACCGTGTTCCCTAACGCGAAGTTTGTGTGCGTCCACGCAAGTTGTTTAACATATGCCTGTACCCACCTGGACAGGTGTGCGCGCGGACTATCCCGTCCGTCATATTTGCCTGTTAGTTGCATTCAAGGCTTCCCAAAATGCATGCGCATCATTCTCCTACATTCACACCAGTCCTCAAAGCTTCCTTGGTGCGTACCCCACCACCTCGTGGGCATAATGCATAGTACCCATTTCAAAGCCTCGAAACGTTGTTGTTCCGGTACCTCCCTTTCAAATCTGTTCAAGAAAGCATCTACCTCACTTAACCCATCATAATAGGTAGATCCCTCACTTTCATCGATACGCAGCATAGTGATCTTGTCATCATGCTACATTTCACCGTGGTTACCTCATGTACCAGTTCTGCCATCACTCTATTTCCTCATCAGAATCTGATGTATAGGAGCTTTCGTGCTCCCATGAGATTCGTCCATCCGTGATGGGATTTACCTAGTCTTGCTCTTCAGCAGTTATCTTGTAGATGTAGTCTAAGTCGTCTTCGCGCACTGGCTCAGTGTAGCGTGATCCCTCAGCAGGGTCCAAAGGTACGACTACGCACAAAGACTTTTTCTCAAAAATCATCTTGCGCTTCTTCAGATTTATCACCCCGTTTGTGTAAGTGGCCCAATCTATTCCTAAGAGCGCGAGGTAGGGATTGTTGTCATCAACAATCTCTATAACTTCAAAGTCTACTAGTGCACTTTCCGCTTCAATATCCACGATGATTCCCCGCAATCTCCCCATAGGTATTTTCTTTTTCTCGTTTTCCATTCACAACTGGATAGGAGACCATTGCAGTGTAGGCCTTCCCATGCACTCCCATGTCTGCTTCGGCAAAACGTTTGTGTCTGATCCTAGGTCCATAATTACTTGGTCCATCTCATATTCTCCAATTTTTGCAGTCAACATCATTTCTCTTCCCGTCCTCATCGCATGCTTTCCAATCTTTCGAACTATGAGTGGTTCTCCTGGCGCGGTCTCAACACATCTATTAATGAGTTCCTGCAATCCCTTTACAGCCTTACTATCACGTAGTAGCTTCATGCATGTTTCTAGGAATGTCGTGAGCATCGATGGGTCCATTTCTGGCTCTGGTCTGTGTTTGCTTCCTAGAGTGGAGGCATCAGCGAAGTTCTTCCTAGCTTCCATGAAGGTTTCCTTAGCATGCTCCAAATCAAACTGTGGTTCTTTCGTCGGATCCTTGCGAACCCAAGTACTATCTTCAGGTTGTTTGCCTTTATCATCTCTTGTCGTATTTCCACGTCGGAGCACAATGTTCACATTGGGGTCTTCCTCGTGTGGCTTAGACCTCATCATCTATAGGTTTTGAGTTGAGGGAGGTTGGAGCGCTCCCTTGTCGCGCAACCTAGTTATTAGCGTGGGACAATCCTCCATCTCATGATCAAACAACGTACAATACAAACATGATGGACACGTTGGATTCATACAATCATGGGCATAATGTCCTGGCCCCTTGCAATTGTAACGTATCAGCTGTCCACAACCTCTTCCAAGTCCTCCTCCACCTCGGCCTTGTCCGCCCCCTAAAATCTGGTTCGTGCAACTCCTGCGTTTTAGTCAAGGGGCCGCGTTTCAACCTAAACTCTATAGGTGGGAGTCCTATCCATCATCAACTCATAGCTTCTACAGGCGCAGTCATTGTGTCCAATTGATCTAAAAAAGTTACAGAACAATTGTTGCGAATTCTGTGTGTACTTCTGTAACAAATGGCAGTTGTCTATAGCATGATTTCCTCCTATTTGACAAATCGTGCACCACAAAGCAGGCACCGTGCTAGGTCCTGCTTGGGCCTCCGGTCTTAATGGCATCAGTCCTCCTCCCGCGAGGTAATTCATGAACACTAGGCAGTGGTCCTTGTCATGTCCCTGACCCTTTCGTTTTATGCACCATACTTCTTCGCACACTTTCGGGTGAGTTGTCCCCTCCTGTTTCAGACTCTACATCTCAAGGCATAAGTTTTTCAACTACACATGGATCTATTGAACTCCCAGGTTAGGATCTTGTATCGAGGTCTCATGCAGCCTCATCGCGATCTCCAAGGCCTTTGCCTGGGTTGTTAACCTCTGTTGCGACAATGCATTCCTTAAATGCAGCGTTAGCAATGCCACAAACAATTTGTAGTGTTGTCCATCCATCAAAATCATATTAGCTTCGCGAATTGTGCACTTCAGTCTCCGATCCAACTCCCAAGGACTCTCGCCTGGTAGCATTGTGATCTCTTTGAATTCAATGAATGACCGTGCCTCTGACTTCGGCTTGCTAAATTATCTGTTCAACGCAATTTGGATATCTACGATCCCTGCATTCAAATTGTCATTAGAATGCTTAATATACCATGTCAATGCGTGATCCTACAAAGCGCTGACCAATGTTGCTTTATTTGTGTTATCATCTATAACTCCCTGCACTTCCCATACAACCCTTATCATGAACCAAAATTGGTCCGGATCTTCATTTCCTACTCCCTTGAACACTCACAACTTTATCGCCCTTGCCATATTGAGTCGTGGTGGTGGCAGAGGTGGTACGAGTGAAGATGGGGGTGAAGGCAATGAAGCTGGTGATGGAATGGGTGGGGGTGGTATGCACATAATCCTCTGCCTTATCAAATTGATCGCACTTCTTGGTTAGACCTTCGCGAGCTATTCCTCATCCCCTCGCGGAGGTGAAATCAAGGGGCTAGTTTCTAGTTCTGCACTACCTTCGTTTCTATAAATTCTCCCACTTCGCGTAGCCCTAAACATACTTACCTCACGATCCTTTGAGAAAGTGTCACTGGGCCTCGATGTAGCTTACCGTAGTGTCTACTGCGAAATCAGTGATGAATCCTCCTATAATCTGATTGAGCCAGTGATCAATAATACGCATGATCTTATCCTCTGATGCTTCCAATCTGCACACCAATTATGGCGTCCACACAATAGGACTGTCAAGCTTGCACCTTCCTTGGCCATGTTCTAGCTTCGTGATCCACTCGTATAGCTTAGTAGGGAAAGATGCGAAGAAAATTTCGTGGATCTCTATGTACAAGTAGCAATCTAACCACTCTTCTTTTGAAAGTCACAGATTCTTGTTCTCCTGCGCTGCGAACTCGTGAATTCTCCTATCCAACCAAGCTTTAATTTATTTCTTAGTTGGATTCCAATGGTACAACATCAGGCATCTCTATGCAGATTCCGGTCATGGCAACGAAACCATTTATTGGCTTGTTGGGGATTGACCCAGGTTCGGAGTTAATTAGCCAAACAAATCCCTGTACTCCTGGCCCTTTCGGCAACAGTTCGCGGAGCGCAGACCGAGGTCTCACCTGAAGCAGTATGGGGGGATGCTGGAACCAGGTTTTCGCACCCTTGAGATGTCTGAGGGGTCAATTTAGTCCAATTGTGAATACCTTCGTGCATGTTACTTCGTGCACTTTCCTCACCTGCGAGGCCTTCGCACCCTTGTTATATTTGCCTTCGCGCAATCCTAACCAGGGGCTGTGGGGCTTTCACGCTACTGGAGCAACGATCTGTGCTATTTCCACAAGTCACACCGTAGATCTTACTTATCTTCTCATACCCGTTATTTATCTTCGCGTAAACAGATACCTTATATTATATTCACTTATTCAACACATTCATATAAGTTCATGCAACAAATAAACAGTAAACTTGCAATTCATACCCAATATACTTCAATGCATAAAACAAGAAAAGATGCATAGAAATATTGTAAAACTTCTCTTTATTAATGCTCCAATAGGTTACAGACTCAACTTGCCCTGCACACTCAACTGCAAGCGTCTGCGCACTCAGTTGCAAAGCCTTGTCCTACTCTACAACCCAAGACACAACTCTACACTTAGACTCAATGATTCCTTATTAGATCTTCCATTGATTGATACCTTTTTTTTTCACTTAGAACCTCACTCTATTTATACAATCCCATGGTCTGTGGACCATGGGTAGATCTCTCAAACCGACATTACATTACAAAAATGAGGGTGGACAACCCTTTGACTCATTTACCATCTTGACACTCTGCGCCCACAAATCGCGTAGTCTTTACATCGGACTTAGTCAGAACTTGGGCTTTAAGCCCAAAAACATGTCTTGGGGGGATCCCACGCCCAACACAAAGGGATTAATACTAAAACCCTAAGGAATTATGAACCCAAGCGAATATTATTAAACCCAAGGGACTAATATTATAAACCCGAGGTATATAAACCTTAAGATAAATATTCTAAACACTAAAATAAACATGGTTGACCATGGTTGATTTTCATATAGAGACAATCCTTGTCACAATGTGATGTTAGAACACAGTTGACCATGCTTAACCATGATTGATTTTCATATCAAGACAATTTTTGTCACAATGTGACATTCGACCATGGTTGAGCATGATTGACCATGGATGACCATGTTTGACTTTATAAAATAACCACATTAGTAAATGTGGTTGATATACACAGAAGGCGTATAATTATGATTATTATTATTATTATAAATTAATATTACTACTATTGTTAATTAATATTATTATTTTTATCGACCCTAAGATAAACACTATAAACCCTAAAATAAACATGGTTGATTTTCATATTGAAAAAGTATTTGTCACAATGTGACATTTGACCATGGTTGATTTTCCTATCGAGACAATCTTTATCACAATGTGACATTGAACCATTGTTGTGCATGGTTGACCATGATTATAAACCCAATGGACTTATATTTAACCCTTGGGTTAATATTATAAACCTTATTAATACTATTATACCCTAGGAATATGAACCCTTAGATAGATAAAACCAAGCGATTGATATTATAAATCCAAGGGATTATTTCTAAAACCCCAAGGTATATAAACCCTGAGATAAATATCATAAACCTAAGGGATTGAAACTAAAAACCCAAGGGATTATAAACCAAGAGAATAATATTAAACCCTAGAGATAGATATTATAAATCGAAGGTGTATAAACCCTACTATAAATATTATAAACCCAAGGGATTGATATTATAAACCCAAGGGATTAATTCTAAAACCAAAAGGTATTATAAACCCAAGGGAATAATATTAAACCCAAGAGATAAATATTATAAACCCAAGTTATATAAACCCTAAGATAAATATTAAACCCAAGGGATTAAAATTAAAATATCAAGGGATTATAAACTCAAGGGTATAATATTAAACCCAAGGGATAAATATTATAAACCCCAGGTATATAAACCCTAAGATAAATATTATAGGTGCCCTAAAATAAGCATGGTTGGCCATGATTGATTTTCATATTGACCTAATCTTTGTCACAATGTGATGTTGGATTATGGTTGACCAAGGTTAATTTTCATATTGATTCGACTAGATATGTTGGTAGACATGGAATAGGAAATGCAGGTGATCAAAATTAATCTAAAGGTAGCATAGGATAGGCAGAAGAGTTATGCAAATAGAAACAGGTTGTTCAAGGAGTGCCAGGTCGGGGCACAGGTGTACTTGTGCCTCAAACTAAAGAAGATCTCCTTGCATATTGGATCATGTGCCAGGATGGCACCATGGTTTTGTGGAAACTTGAGCATCATTGAGAGGATTGGTCCAGTAGGCTATCGAATTGAACTGCCTCCAACAGTGAAAGTGAAATTCCATGAATTTAACCATGTTTGATTTTCACATCAAGGCAATTTTTGTCACATTGTGACGTTCAACCATGGTTGAGCATGATTGACCATGGATGACCATGTTTGACTTTATAAACATGGTTGAGCATGCTTAACAAAGGTTTACCATGATGGACCATCGCTGACCATGATTATCATATTGTGAATTGTTTGTCATACTGTGACATTGGACAATGGTTGAGACAATAATTGATTTTAATATTGAAACAATCTTTGTCACAATGCAACGTTGGTTAATGGTTGACACTGGTTAAGCATGGTTGACCGCAAGTGATTTTACAAAACATGGTTGACCTTCATTGAATAATATTAAATCAAAGGGACTAATATTATAAAGCTAAGGTATATAAACCCTAAGATAAATATTATAAACGCTAAAATAAACATGGTTTACCGTGTTTGATTTTCATATTGAGACAATCCTTGTCACAATGTGACGTTGGACCATGGTTGACCATGATTGATTTTCAAATCGAGAGAATCTCTCACAATGTGACATTGGACCCTCGTTACCCATGGTTTACCAAGATTGATGATGGTTCGCAATGGTTGATTTTCATATTGAGACAATTTATGTTAGAATGTGACATTGGACCAACGTTGACCATGGTTGTCACAATGTGATGTTGGATCATAGGGACTAATATTATAAACCCAAGGTACAAAAACCCTAAGATAAATATTTCAAACACCAAAATAAACATGGTTGACCATGTTTGACCAAGGTTGGTTATGATTGACCATGGTTGACCATGATTGATATTATAAACCCAAGGGATTGTTATTATAAACCCGAGGGAATAATAAACCCTGGGGATTACTAGTAAAACCCCAAGGGATTATGAACCCAAGTGAATAATATTAAACCCAAGGGACTAATATTATAAACCCAAGGTATATAAACCTTAAGATAAATATTGTAAACACTAAAATAAACATGGTTGGCCATTGTTGACCATGGTTTGTTTTCACATTGAGAGAATCCTTGTCACAATGTGACAATGGACCATGGTTGACCATGCTTAATGATGGTTGATTTTCATATTAAGACAATTTTTGTCACAATGCGATGTTCGATCATGATTGAGCATGATTGACCATGGATGACCATGTTTGACTTTATAAAACATGGTTGACCATAACTAACATCACTGACCATAATTATCATATTGAGGAAATTTTTGCCATAATGCGACATTGGCCAATGGTTGACCCTGATTAAATGTGGTTGACCACAATTGATTTTATAAAACATGTTTGACATTTGTTGAATAATATTAAACAAAAGGGACTATAAAAACCCAAAGATAAATATTATAAACACTAAAATAAACATGGTTGACCATGGTTGATTTTCATATTGATGCAATCCTTGTCACAATGTGATATTGTACCATGGTTTACCGTGCTTGACCATGATTGATTTTCAAATCGAGAGAATCTTTCTCACAATGCGACATTGGACCCTGGTTGACCATGGTTGACCATGATTAACAATGGTTCACGATGGTTAATTTTCATATTGATACAATATATGCTAGAATGCGACATTAGAACAAGGTTGACCATGGTTTTCATAACGTGATGTTGGACTATCAGACAATATTTGACACAATGTGACCATGGTTCTTTCCCAGGGTTGACCATGGCTCATTTTCATATTGAGACAATCTTTGTCGAAATGCAAAATTTGACAATGGTTGGCCTTGATAGATATTATAAACCAAAGGGATTGATATTATAAACCCAAGGGAATAATTAACCCAAGTGATTAATACTAAAACCCCAAGGGATTATGAACCCAAGCGAATAATATTAAACCCAAGGGACTAATATTATAAACCTAAGGTATATAAGCCCCAAGATAAATATTGCAAACACTAAAATAAACATGGTTACCCATGATTGACGTTGGTTGGCTATAATTGACCATGGTTGACCATGATTGATATTATAAACCTAAGGGATTGTTATTATAAACCCAAGGGAATAATAAAACAAAGGGATTAATACTAAAACCCTAAGGAATTATGAACCGAAGAGAATATTATTAAACCCAAGGGTCTAATATTATAAACCCTAGGTATATAAACCTTAAGATAAATATTCTAAACACTAAAATAAACATGGTTGACCATGGTTGATTTTCATATAGAGACAATCCTTTTCACAATGTGAAGTTGGACTATGGTTGACCATTCTTAACCATAGTTGATTTTCATACCAAGACAATTTTTGTCACAATGTGACATTCGACCATGGTTGAGCATGATTGACCATGGATGACCATGTTTGACTTTATAAAATAACCACATTAGTAAATGTGGTTGATATACACCGAAGGCGTATAATTATGATTATTATTATAAATTAATATTACTACTATTGTTAATTAATATTATTATTTTTATCGGCCCTAAGATAAACACTATAAACCCCAAAATAAACATGGTTGATTTTCATATTGAAAAAATCTTTGTCAAAATGCGAAATTTGACCATGGTTGATTTTCATATCGACACAATATTTATCACAATGTGACATTGAACCATTTTTGTGTGTGGTTGGCCATGATTATAAACCCAAGGGATTTATATTTAACCCTTGGGTTAAAATTATAAACCTTATTAATACTATTATACGCTAGGAATACGAACCCTTAGATAGATAAAACCAAGGGATTGATATTATAAATCCAATGGATTATTTCTAAAACTCCAAGGTATTATAAACCCAAGGTATATAAACCCTGAGATAAATATTATAAACCTAAGGGATTGAAACTAAAACCCAAGGGATTATAAAACAAGAGAATAATATTAAACCCTGGAGATAAATATTATAAATCGAAGGTGTATAAACCCTACTATAAATATTATAAACCCAAGGGATTGATATTATAAACCCAAGGGATTAATTCTAAAACCCAAAGGTATTATAAACACAAGGGAATAATATTAAACCCAAGAGATAAATATTATAAACCCAAGTTATATGAACCCTAAGATAAATATTATAAACCTAAGAGATTAAAACTAAAATCAAGGGATTATAAACCCAAGGGTATAATATTAAACCCAAGGGATAAATATTATAAACCCCAGGTATATAAAACCTAAGATAAATATTATAGGTCCCCTAAAATAAGCATGGTTGACCACTATTGATTTTAATATTGACCTAATATTTGTCACAATGTGATGTTGGATTATGGTTGACCAAGGTTGATTTTCATATTGAGACAACATTCTGGGCAGTGAAATTGGTTGGACTAGATATGTTGGTAGACATGGAACAGGAAATGCAGGTGATCAAAAATAATCTAAAGGCAGCATAGAATAGGCAGAAGAGTTATGCTGATAGAAATAGGTTGTTCAAGGAGTGCCAGGTTGGGGCACATGTGTACTTGTGCCTCAAAATAAAGAAGATCTCCTTGTAGATTGGATCGTGTGCCAAGCTGGCACCACGGTTTTGTGGACCCTTTAGTATCATTGAGAGGATTGTGCGAGTAGCCTATCGAATTGAACTGCCTCCGACAGTGAAAGTGAAAGTCCATGAATTTAATCATGTTTGATTTTCATATCAAGGCAATTTTTGCCACACTGTGACATTCAACCATGGTTGAGCATGATTGACCATGGATGACCATGTTTGAATTTATAAAACATGGTTGAGCATGCTTAACGAAGGTTTACCATGACGGACCATTGCTTACCATGATTATCATATTGTGAGAATGTTTGTAATACTGCGACAATAGACCATGGTTGAGATAATGATTGATTTTCATATTGAAAATTTTTTTGTCACAATGCGACATTGGTTAATGATCGACCCTGGTTAAGCATGGTTGACATCAATTGATTTTACAAAACATTGTTGACCTTCATTGAATAATATTAAACCAAAGGGACTAATATTATAAAGCTAAGGTATATAAACCCTAAGATAAATATTATAAATACTAAAATAAACATGGTTGACCATGGTTGATTTTCATATTGAGACAATCCTTGTCACAATGTGATGTTGGACCATGGTTGACCATGATTGATTTTCAAATCAAGAGAATCTTTCTCAAAATGCGACATTGGACCCTCGTTAACCATGGTTTACCATGATTGATGATGGTTCACAATGATTTATTTTCATATTGAGACAATTTGTGTCAGAATGTGACATTGGAACAAGGTTGACCATGGTTGTCACAATGTGATGTTGGACCACAGGGACTAATATTATAAACCCAAGGTAAAAAAATCCTAAGATAAATATTGCAAATGCTAAAATAAACATGGTTGACCATGTTTTACCAGGGTTGGTTATGATTGACCATGGTTGAACATGATTGATATTATAAACCTAAGGGATTGTTATTATAAACCCGAGGGAATAATAAACCCTGGGGATTACTACTAAAACCCCAAGTGATTATGGACCCAAGGGAATAATATTAAACCCAAGGGACTAATATTATAAACCCGAGGTATATAAACCCTAAGATAAATATTGTAAACATTAAAATAAACATGGTTGGCCATTGTTGATCAGGTTGATTTTCACATTGAGACAATCCTTGTCACAATGTGACGATGGACCATGATTGACCATGCTTAACGATGGTTGATTTTCATATTCAGACAGTTTTTGTCACAATGCGATCCTCAACCATGATTGAGCATGATTGACCATGGATAACCATGTTTAACTTTATAAAACATGGTTTACCATGATTAACATCATTGACCATAATTATCATATTGAGGCAATCTTTGTCATAATGAAACGTTGGCCAATGGTTGACCCTGATTAATCGTGGTTGACCACAATTGATTTTATAAAACATGTTTGACCTTCGTTGAATAATATTAACCAAAGGGACTATATAAACCCAAAGATAAATATTATAAACACTAAAATAAACATGGTTGACCATGGTCGATTTTCATATTGAGGCAATCCTTGTCACAATGTTATGTTGTACCATGGTTTACCATGCTTGACCATGATTGATTTTCAAATTGAGAGAATATTTCTCACAATGCTACATTGGACCCTGGTTGACCATTGTTGACGTTGATTAATAATGGTTCACAATGGTTGATTTTCATATTGATACAATATATGCCAGAATGCGACATCAAAACAAGGTTGACCATGGTTGTCATAATGTGACGTTGGAATATGAGACAATCTTTGACACAATGTGACCATGGTTCTTTACCATGGTTTACCATGGCTCATTTTCATATTGAGAAAATCTTTGTCGAAATGTGAAATTTGACCATGGTTGGTCTTGATAGATATTATAAACCAAAGGGAACAATAAACCGAAGGGATTGATATTATAAACCCAAGGGAATAATTAACCCAAGTGATTAATATTAAAACCCCAAGGGATTATGAACCCAAGTGAATAATATTAAACCCAAGGTACTAATATTATAAACCCAAGGTATATAAGCCCTAGGATAAATATTGCAAACACTAAAATAAACATGGTTACCCATGATTGACGTTGGTTGGCTATAATTGACCATGGTTGAACATGATTGATATTATAAACCTAAGGGATTGTTATTATAAACCCAAGGGAATAATAAACCAAAGGGATTAATACTAAAACCCTAAGGGATTATGAACCCAAGCGAATATTATTAAACCCAAGGGACTAATATTATAAACCTAAGGTATATAAACCTTAAGATAAATATTCTAAACACTAAAATAAACATGGCTAACCATGGTTTATTTTCATATAGAGACAATCCTTGTCACATTGTGAAGTTGGACCGCGGTTGACCATGCTTAACCATGGTTGATTTTCATATCAAGACAATTTTTGTCACAATGTGACATTCGACCATGGTTGAGCATGATTGACCATGGATGACCATGTTTGACTTTATAAAATAACCACTTTAGTAAATGTGGTTGATATACACCGAAGACATATAATTATGATTATTATTACAAATTAATATTACTACTATTGTTAATTAATATTATTATTTTTATCGACCCTAAGATAAACACTATAAACCCTAAAATAAACATGGTTGATTTTCATAGTGAAATTTTTTTTGTCACAATGTGACATTTGACCATGGTTGATTTTTATATCGAGACAGTCTTTATCACAATGTGACATTGAACCACTGTTGTGCATGGTTGACAATGATTATAAACCCAAGGGATTTATATTTAACCCTTGGGTTAACATTATAAACCTTATTAATAATATTATACCCTAGGAATATGTACCCTTAGATAGATAAAACCAAGGGATTGATATTATAAAGCCAAGGGATTATTTCTAAAGCCCCAAGGTATTATAAACCCAAGGTATATAAACCCTGAGATAAATATCATAAACCTAAGGGATTGAAACTAAAAACCCAAGGAATTATAAACCAAGAGAATAATATTAAACCCTAGAGATAAATATTATAAATCGAAGGTGTATAAACCCTACTATAAATATTATAAACCCAAGGGATTGATAATATAAACCCAAGGGATTAATTCTAAAACCCAAAGGTATTATAAACCCAAGGGATTAAAACTAAAATATCAAGGGATTATAAACCCAAGGGTATAATATTAAACCCAAGGGATAAATATTATAAACCCGAGGTATATAAACCCTAAGATAAATATTATAGGTCCCCTAAAATAAGCATGGTTGACCATGATTGAGTTTCATATTGACCTAATCTTTGTCACAATGTGATGTTGGATTATGGTTGACCAAGGTTGATTTTCATATTGAGACAACATTCTAGGAATGACATTGGTTGGACTAGATATGTTGGTAGACATGGAACAGGAAATACAGGTGATCAAAAATAATCTAAAGGCAACATAGAATAGGCAGAAGATTATGCAAATAGAAATAGGTTGTTCAAGGAGCAAAGTTTTGGCAACGGTGTACTTGTGCCTCAAACTAAAGAAGATCTCTTTGCAGATTGGATCGTGTGCTAGGATGGAACCACGGTTTTGTGGACCCTTTAGTATCATTGAGAGGATTGGGCCAGTAGCCTATCGAATTAAACTGCCTTCGACAGTGAAAGTGAAATTCCACGAATTTAACCATGTTTGATTTCCATATCAAGGAAATTTTTGTCACAATATGACGTTCGACCATGGTTGAGCATGATTGACCATGGATGACCATGTTTGACATTATAAAACATGGTTGAGCATGCTTAATGAAGGTTTACCATGATGGACCATCATTGGCCATGATTATCATATTGTGACAATGTTTGTCATACTGCGACATTGGACCATGGTTGAGACAATAATTGATTTTCATATTGAGACAATCTTTGTCATAATGCGACATTGGTCAATGGTTGACCCTGGTTAAGCATGGTTGACAACAATTGATTTTACAAAACATGGTTGACCTTCATTGAATAATATTAAACCAAAGGGACTAATATTATAAAGCTAAGGTATATCAACCCTAAGATAAATATTATAAAGACTAAAATAAACATGGTTGACCAGGGTTGGCTTTCATATTGAGAAAATCCTTGTCACAATGTGAGGTTGGACCATGGTTGACCATGACTGATTTTCAAATCGAGAGAATCTTTCTCACAATGCAACATTGGACCCTCGTTAACCATGGTTTACCATGATTGATATCGTTCACGATGGTTGATTTTCATATTGAGACAATTTGTGTCAAAATGCGACATTGGACCAAGGTTGACCATGGTTGTCACAATGTCATGTTGGACCATAGAGACTAATATTATAAACCCAAGGTACAAAAGCCCTAATATAAGTATTGAAAACAGTAAAATAAACATGGTTGACCATGTTTGACCAAGGTTGGTTATGATTGACCATGGTTAACCATGATTGATATTATAAACCCAAGGGATTGTTATTATAAACCTGAGGTAATAATAAACCCGGGGATTACTACTAAAACCCCAAGGGATTATGAACCCAAGGGAATAATATTAAAACCAAGGGACTAATATTATAAACCCAAGGTATATAAACCCTAAGATAAATATTTTAAACACTAAAATAAACATGGTTGGCCATTGTTGACCATGGTTGATTTTCACATTGAGACAATCCTTGTCACAATGTGATGATGGACCACGACTAACCATTCTTAACGATCGTTCAATTTAATATTAAGAAGATTTTTGTCACAATGCAATGTTTGATCATGATTGAGCATGATTGACCATGGATGACCATGTTTGACTTTATAAAACATGGTTGACCATGATTAACATCACTGACCATAATTATCATATTGAGGCAATCTTTGTCATAATGTGATTTTGGCCAATGGTTGACCCTGATTAACTGTGGTTGACAACAATTGATTTTATAAAACATGTTTGACCTTTGTTGAATAATATTAAACCAAAGGGACTATATAAACCTAAAGATAAATATTATCAACACTAAAATAAACATGGTTGACCATGGTTGATTTTCATATTGAGGCAATCCTTGTCACAATGTGATGTTGTTCCATGGTTTACCATGCTTGACCATGACTGATTTTCAAATCGAGAGAATCTTTCTCACAATGCTACATTGGACCCTGGTTGACCATGGTTGGCCATGATTAACGATGGTTCACGATGGTTGATTTTGATATTGATACAATATATGCTAGAATGCGACATTAGACCAAGTTTGACAATGGTTGTCATAATGTGACATTGGACTATGACACAATGTGACCATGGTTCTCTACCATGGTTGACCATGGCTCATTTTCATATTGAGACAATCTTTGTCGAAATGCAAAATTTGAACATGGTTGGCCTTGATAGATATTAATAACCAAAGGGAATAATAAACCAAAGGGATTGATATTATAAACCCAATGGAATAATTAGCCAAAGTGATTAATACTAAAATCCCAAGGGATTATGAACACAAGCGAATAATATTAAACCCAAGGGACTAATATTATAAACCCAAGGTATACAAGCCCTAATATAAATATTTCAAACACTAAAATAAACATGGTTACCCATGATTGACGTTGGTTAGCTATAATTGACCATTGTTGACCATGATTGATATTATAAACCTAAGGGATTGTTATTATAAACCCAAGGGAATAATAAACCAAAGGGATTAATACTAAAACCCTAAGGAATTATAAACCCAAGCGAATATTATTAAACCCAGGGGACTAATATTATAAACCCAAGGTATATAAACCCTAAGATAAATATTCTAAACACTAAAATAAACATGGTTGACCATGGTTGATTTTCATATAGAGACAATCCTTGTCACAATGTGATGTTGGACCACGGTTGACCATGCTTAACCATGGTTGATTTTCATATCAAGAAAATTTTTGTCACAATGTGACATTCGACCATGGTTGAGCATGATTGACCATGGATGACCATGTTTGACTTTATAAAATAACCACATTAGTAAATGTGGTTGATATACACTGAAGGCGTATAATTATGATTATTATTATAAATTAATATTACTACTATTGTTAATTAATATTATTATTTTTATCAACCCTAAGGTAAACACTATAAACCCTAAAATAAACATGGTTGATTTTCATATTGAAAAAGTCTTTGTCACACTGCGACATTTGACCATGGCTGATTTTCATATCGAGACACTATTTATCACAATGTGACATTGAACCATTGTTGTGTGTGGTTCAACATGATTATAAACCCAAGGGATTTATATTTAACCCTTGGGTTAATATTATAAACCTGATTAATACTATTATACCCTAGGAATATGAACCCTTAGATAGATAAAACCAAGGGATTGATATTATAAATCCAAGGGATTATTTCTAGAACCCCAAGGTATTATAAACCCAATGGATTATAAACCAAGAGAATAATATTAAACCCTAGAGATAAATATTATAAATCGAAGGTGTATAAACCCTACTATAAATATTTTTTTTTCTAAGCAACATTACCTACTATGTATTAATATTTACAGCGGAAAATTACATATGATATGTCTTGCTGCTCATGTGGCTCCATGGCAGCTATAGCATAATCCCCCAACCCATTACATTTCTGAGAAACCCACCTGAAGGTACCTAGATAGCTCCCTAAAACCACCAACAAAAAGACAAAAGGCATCTCTGAAAAGCCCACGCAGGGGCAGAGCTTGTCACATAGAACCAGGGCTTGTGGAGGTAGCCCAAGCCAAACAACACTCCATTCCGTTACGGAAGAGTAACCAAGAAACAGCAGAAGATACATATGACCGAGAACCAACATTTAACAGAAAGAAACAAACTAGAACGACTAAAGACAGCAGGAGAGAGAACCAACCACGATCCCACACGCGTCCAGACTTCATGCATGAGAGCCACCTGGGCTTAGTCCTCCTTCTCGTCATCCCCTGGCTCGTCCTCTGGCTTAGCTTCCCGAATCCAAGCCCAACCATGTCCTTCTGGTAGGCCGTCCATGAAAGCCGATAGTGCAGGTTCGCTCTCCCGCAATTCCGCCTCCCTTGAGCTTGAGGCCTCCCCCAAAGGCCTTTTACCTTTGTCCACGAGCCTACATTCTTCCTCCATAGCCTGAGGCAGATTTCCCTCTCGCACCGGGTGAATTCTCTCTTCATTGTCCGAGGGATGCTCCATTGCAGGTGGCCGAGGTAGGCCGTCTTCATTTTCGTCCGGTATTCTGGTAAACAACACAGAAATATGAGCATTGATGCCCAAATTTTCCCTGGGATTGCGCAGTGAGAAGATGACAGAGCCGAATGCAGGTAGAGTTTGCTCGCCATTGCTGGACCCTCCAGCTTCCACAAATTGACTCGCCTGCACCTGAGGTGCTCCTCCTCGTCGGTAACAGTAAACACAGCAGCAATGGTGGTGTAGGTCAGCTGCAGGCCCGCGAGCGGATCTGGCTCTCCCTGAGCCTCGGCCCCGACGGCATGGCATTCGTTCACGCAACATTCTTCCAAATTCCTCTTCCTCAGACGAGGCTTCCTCCCAATTCGGCTTACTATGACAGACAAATGACTGTAGGCATGAACCAGGGAGGACCAGCAGTCGACCAGCCTCCCCCAATTCCACAGTGACTCCAGAAATCTCAGGACGCAGAGCGAGAACACCATCGCTGTGGGCTTCATCTGCTTCCGAATCGACATACTTAACAACCCCTTCATTCCTTCGGAATGTCCCCGCATTGAATGCGGCCATCCTCCTCCGCTGTGGTTCCTGCGCCTTCTTTAAGGCTCGAGTGCTGCATTGCTGGTCGATGGGAGGTGGCGGCGAGGAGCCTTAATGCCCTCCGTCCGTCGCTTGTCCTGTCGACCGTGGCAAGTGGCCTTACCAGGTCATGCGAGGTGGCACCCGCATCCGGGACAGCAGCCTCCTCTTGAATTAAGCTTTCACACTCCTGGAGCTGCTGCCTGTTGGAAATGATGTTTGTGTTGCCTGAGATTAGAGGGGTGCTGGTCTCAACCCCTATATTGGCCAGGAGATCTGCAACTTTGTTTCCTTCTCGTCGGGTGTGATTGAAGGAAATAGCCCTTGCATTATCAATTCTGTGCGCGATTTCATTTAATCTAGCCTCAAGTCTCCAGCTGGGTGCAATTTTCCTCGCTTGTGAACCATTATGTATACGGGTTACCATGTTTATGAGTATTTGAGAGTCCCCTTCAACAATTAAGGGTTGGAGATTAAGGTTCCAGGCAATTTGAAGGCCCTGCCAGAGCCCCTCCAACTCTGCTGAATTGTTGGTGTCCCATCCAATGCTTCCTAGGTAGATTTGAAGAGGAGAGCCCTCATGGTTTCTGATAATGCCTCCAAACCCTGCAGCCCCTGGGTTGCCTTTGGAGGCTCCATCAAAGTTCAGCTTGTATGAGTTTTCAGGGGGAGCAATCCAGTGACAATCTTTTCTATTGCTGCTGCTATTGTGGAGGTTGCTTTTTTGGGGATCTTGAGGTATCTGCAGCTGCCAATTTCTTAGAATGTTCTGCTCACTGTCCTCAGTTGGTCTGTCTTCTTTGGTCCAGCTTTGGAGCGCCAGAGTTTCTTGAATGTTGCCTTGGATTTTGCCCCATATTACCTCTGGCGTCGATTTTTTGTTCTTGAAGATACGTTGATTTCGTTCCTTCCAAATATTCCAAAGAACTATCCCTGGGATAATACTCCATAGATGATTGAGAAGTGAGCTTTTGTAAGGTTGCTTGGGCCATAGCCTTAAGGAAATAATAATATCGTCCTCCATTATGCTTTGTCGTTGACATCTGAAGCTGACCCTGTTCCAGAAAAGCTTGGCAAAAGGGCAGGTATTCAGTAGATGCTGGAGGGTTTCCTCATCCTTTAGACAATTGTGGCAGATCGAAGGGCCATGGAAGTTCCGCTTTCTGAGATTTTCCCAGGTGAGAATCTTTTTGTGCCCTATCAGCCAGAGGAAGTAGGAGATTTTTGGCCATGGACCAAGTTCCCAAATTTTTTTCCATAGAGGGTCGGGATTAGCTGCGAAGTTGCAAAGAGTTTTATAGGCTTCAGCAGTGGTATAAGTTCCTTTAGGCAGGTATCCCCATCGGAGAATGTCCTCGCCATTGTTCTGTCTTATTCTTCTTTTCCTTAATTCCTTGTCCAGCTCCTGATACATCCTATCCTCATTGCTGTTAAGGATTTGGCTGCTGGTTTTCCATATTCTGAAACCTTCTTCGAGCTCTGGTTGCCAGTAAGATTGGACCTTTTCCTGTTGTTGTTCCTGCCTCGTCGGTATCAATGTGGGGTGGAGAATGTTCGTGAGTTTTGGCATTTGATTCCAGGCGTCCGTCCAAAATCTTGCACTGCAACCATTTCTGATTTCCCAGAAGCTATGCTGTTGTATAATGTGATGGTGTTGCTTTGCAGCATTCCATATCAAAGAGCCTTTTTCAGTGGGAGTGAATCTTATGAGCTCCTCTTGGGGTCCGTTGTCTGCATACTTCGCTGTCCAGATCGTTCCCCAAGGTTTTTCTGGGTTGGTGAGCCACTGCCACCAGATCTTGGCATTCATGATGGCGTTACTGTGTTCAGGGTCTCTTAGCCCAATTCCTCCTTTGTCCCTGGGCATGCAGACTTTTGTCCATCTGACCAAGGCCCATTTTCGATTGGTGGCCGAGCTGCTCCATAAGAAGTTTCTCTGCATGTTCCTGAGACTTTTCAAAACCCATTTTGGTGCAGCCAAGGAAGAGAACAAGTAAAGAGGCATAGCTTGCAGAATCGATTTGATGAGCACCATTCGACTGGCTAGATTAAGCGACCTGTGAGTCCAGAGATTGAGGCGACTTTCAATTTTGTCCAGAAGGGTGCGCCAAGCAGAGTGCTTGATAGCCGAAGCAGTGAGGGGGGCGCCTAAGTACTTGGAGGGAAGAGAGGCAGAGGAGAAGCCTAAAATGCGGGAGACAGCAGACTTGACAGACGGAGGGGTGTGAAAAAAGAAAATTTGCGATTTGGAGCAATTGATAGACATGCCAGACGCCAGAGAGAAGTCTTGGAGGAGACCTTTGAGTCTACGGGCTTCTTGAGCCGAGGGGTAACCAAACAGCATTGTGTCATCAACGAATTGCTGATGGGAGAGGGCAGGGGAGTTGTGCACAGAGATGCCTTTAATTTTCCTCAGGTTAAGAGCTTGCTTGATGTGCCTTCCAAGCCCTTCGGCCATCAAAACGAAAAGAAAGGGAGAAAGGGGATCTCCTTGTCGGATACCCCTGGAGGGATTGAACGAGCGGGAAGGAAAGCCGTTGATCAAAATGGAGAAATGAGTGGAGTTAATCATGTTCAGGATCCATCGAATCCACGAAGGACAAAAACCAAAGGCTTTTAGCATATGATGAATATAGTGCCAGTTCAGTTTGTCAAAAGCTTTTGAAAGATCTAGCTTGAGAAGCATACCTGCTTGCTTAGAGTTCTTGAGAGAATGGATGATTTCGTGAGAGAGCAGGATACCATCCATTATGTGTCGCCCCTCTACGTAGCCTGATTGCTCCTTAGATATTAGTGCTGGCAAAAGCGGTTTGAGCCGATTAGCTATGACCTTTGAAATTACTTTGTAAATGACATTGCATAATGCAATGGGACGGAATTTGTCTGGAGTGATGGATTCTGCCTCCTTGGGAATGAGGGCTATGAAGGTAGCATTGAGAGAGGGGAGAAGCCATCGTGTTGCTCTGGATTCTTCTACTATCTGCCAGACTTCCTCTTTTAGCATATCCCAGAAGGCATGAAAGAATGTCGTTGTGAACCCATCGGGACCGGGAGCTTTGCCCTCTTTGAGTTGTTTCATGGCATCATCCACCTCCTCTATGCTGATGGGGCGCATTAAGTGTTCATTTTGTTCCTCAGTGATAATTTTTGGAATATTGCTGGTAATTTTGTTTATGGCTTGTTGCCTGTCTTCACCCTGCTCTTGATGGACTTCTTGGAAGTGATTGAGGAGCTCGGCTTCAATCCCTTCATGCGTTTCTACCTTGTCTCCTGCTTGATTTTGAATGAAGGGGATGTTATTGGTCATTCTCCGTTGTACTGTAGTTCTATGAAAGAAGTTGGTGTTACGCTCCCCTTCCTTCAACCATCGAACCCTTGAATTTTGCCTCCAATAGATTTCTTCCTGCTTCCCTCTTTCGTCTAATAAGTTGTGAATGTGGTGTTCCTTCTCCAGTGTTTCTTCCGTGTGTCCCTCCGTGATGATCTGCTGATGAAGGTTATCCAGGTCCCGTATGAGCTTTTTCTTCTCCTCGAAGATGTTGCCAAAGGTTTCTTTATTCCATCATTTCAGATGGCTCTTGAGAAATGTTAATTTCTTTTGAAATTGGTACATTCTTGCTCCTTCTGGGGGGATGAATGAGGTCCAGATGTTCTTGACAAACTCTTTGAAGTTGGGATGAGTGAGCCAAAATCCTTCAAACCTGAAAGGTTTTTTGGCTATGTTGCCGGGTCTTCGCCATTGAAGAGCTATTGGCCAATGGTCTGATCCGGAATGTGCCAGAATGGATGCGGTGAAATCCCCTCCTATGTGAACCGCATTGTCCGAGAGGAGGAAGCGATCCAGCTTGGAGGCGATTTGATGCTTGCCTGCCCTGCGATTGCTCCAGGTAAAGGTACCATTGCAGAACGGCATATCAATAAGGGAAGCCGAGTTTATGAATTCTTTGAATCGATCAACCTCAGGCTCCAATCTGCTTCTTCCTCCCAGCTTTTCTTCTGATTTTGTGATCATGTTGAAATCCCCTGCAGCAATCCATAGTGGGAATTTCCTGCTGTTGCTGAGGACCTCGATAGTGTCCAAAAGCTCTATCTTGCTGCTAGTGTCTTGCGGGAAGTAGACATTTGACAGATTGCCGTGAATGTTTGTCCCCAAAATGTGAAAGGTAGCCTGAATCAGATGATGCGTCGCTTGAAAGTCAGTAAGGGCGACTGCTTGAGTGTTCCAGGCTATAGCCAAACCTCCTGAGGCTCCACAAGCATCGACCGCTACGGTTCTGCATCCTGGCCAGGCTTTTAAAAAGAATCTGTCTAACATGGAGCTGTTGCATTTAGTCTCCTGGAGGAAGCAAATTTGGGGCTTTTCCATCTTTACCATATTTTTCAATATCCTGAGTTTTCCAGGGCTGTTAAGCCCTCTTATATTCCAGGATATAAGTTTCATGATTAACTACTGGTAGAGGGCTTGAAATACTTAGTCAATTTGGCGTAGCGGCCGGAATCGACTAAGATTTTCCCAATTTCCATCGTCCTTTGCAGATCTGTCTTTCGTCCTCTTTTTTTTGAGTCTTTGTGTCGCTGAGTACTGTCCCATTGGCTGCCTGGCTGAATTCCTAGTTGGTTTTGGTAAAAGGAGCGAGAGATGACCAGTTCGAGTTTGTCCAGTTGGAACTCGGGGATGGCATCATATGCTTTCCTTCTGCATGCGGCCTCCATTTCTAAGAGATCAAGACCATGCAGGTCGATGCTCTCCGGTTCCTCGTCCATTAACTGCACTTGATTGCTATCTTCATTGTCTGGGTCAAGATTCTGGGAAATGTCATTTTTACCATCCACCTCCATATTATTGGGTATATCATCCGAGCTGTTCTGGTCCTTTTGCAGAATGATGGGGTTAGAGAGGGGGGCGGAGGATTTGGGAGGGGAGAAGGAGGAAAGGGGAGGGGAGGAGGAGGAGGGAAGATCTTGTGCGGCCTCCTTATTTGAGGGGGGATCGACAGAGGATTGACCAAGAATGTCGAAGCTGTTCTTGGTTACTGGGCCATGCGGCTTGCGGGGCTGGGGTTTGGGACCATTAGAGGGCTTTTTGTGCGCACGTTTCCTGCTGGAGACTTTAGTGAAGCCATCCTGAGCTGAGGAGCCTGAGGGATCAGAAGGATTAGAATGAATATTCAGAGGGCAATCCCTGAAAAGATGACCTAGGGCATGACATTTTCTGCATCGGAACGGGACATGCTCGTAGTCGAGAGGCTGGATCCACTCTTCATCCCGATGAGCAAGCTCAACTGACTCAGGGAGAGGCTCATTAAGGCAAATAAAAACACAAATCCGGGCATAGGAGGTATACTTACGAGATAGGGTTTCTTCAGCGACTTTGATGAAATCGCCGATCCCATTGCCGATCCTTTTGAGGAGCTCCTCCCCCCAGTATTCGTCCGGGAGTGAATACAACCTGATCCAAACAGGAGCCCATGATAGGTCTTCTTTTTCCGGGTTAAATTTGGGGATCCAGTCGCGTAAGTATAATCCAGCCGAGTTGAAAAAATAGGGTCCTCCTACTAGGATCCTGTGTTTATCCTCTGGACAGTAGAATATCGCAGTAAAGAATCCTTTCGGCCCTAATTGTAGCGTTACATCCCCTTTGGGTTTCCATTTAGCAGTTATCCATCCAGATAGGGCCCGTTCAGTTGGCCAGAAACCGATGAACTTGCCAATGAGGGCATGGTCCTTCATGAACTGTATTCTATCATCGATCTTGTCTGCAGGCAACTCGATCCTTGGTCTGACCTTAGCCGCCGGTCGGCAGGTGCTAGAGGTGATTTGCGGCTGTTCTCCAGGTATGTCGTTTTCTTCTTGCGTTGTGCCATTGTTTTCTTTGCGGTTATTGTCATTGTTGAGGTCTGATTGAGGATTTTTTCCCCTGTTCAGAATTTCTTCGTTCACTGATCCGAAGATTACTTGGTGCTCAGAATTTGACTGCGGTGGGGAGGGCCCCGATGCCCCCCCCTGGGGCTGCTCCATCCTTGGCTCGTATGCGCTTCAGGACGGGGTACTGCAGTATGCTCAGTGCCTGGGCCAGAGTTTTCTATCCTGTTGTCGGCGCCGTGTGCAGGTGTTCACAGAACCCTAGCAGAGCCGAATGACCATCTACTCCTTACTTCACTCTGCAAAAAGAGCTCAATCAACAATAAATCAACCCTACTATAAATATTATAAACCCAAGGGATTGATATTATAAACCCAAGGGATTAATTCTAAAACCCAAAGGTATTATAAACCCAAGGGAATAATATTAAACCCAAGAGATAAATATTATAAACCCATGCTATATAAACCCTAAGATAAATACTATAAACCCAAGGGATTAAAACTAAAATATCAAGGGATTATAAACCCAAGGGTATAATATTAAACCCAAAGGATAAATATTATAACCCTAGGTATATAAACTCTAAGATAAATATTATAGGTCCCCTAGAATAAGTATGGTTGACCACAATTGGTTTTCATATTGAACTAATCTTTGTCACAATGTGATGTTGGATTATGGTTGACAAAATTTGATTTTCATATTGAGACAACATTCTAGGCAGTGACATTAATTGGACTAGATATGTTGGCAGACATGGAGCAGGAAATGCAGGTGATCAAAAATAATCTAAAGGCAGCATAGGATAGGTGGAATTGTTATGCAAATAGAAATAGGTTGTTCAAAGATTGCCAAGTCGGGGCCTAGGTTTACTTGTGCCTCAAACTAAAGAAGATATCCTTGCAGAATGGATTGTGTGCCAGGCTGGCACCATGGTTTTGTGGACCCTTTAGTATCATTGAGAGGATTGGGCCAGTAGCCTATCGAATTGAACTGCCTCCGACAATGAAAGTGAAAGTCCATGAATTTAGCCATGTTTGATTTTCATATCAAGGCCATTTTTTTCACACTATGACGTTCATCCATGGTTGAGCATGATTGACCATGGATGATCATGTTTGACTGTATAAAACATGGTTGAGCATTCTTAATGAAGGTTTACCATGACGGACCATCACTGACCATGATTATCATATTGTGATAATGTTTGTCATACTGCGACATTGGACCATGGTTGAGACAATAATTGATTTTCATATTGAAACAATCTTTTTCACAATGCGACGTTGGTCAATGGTTGACCCTGGTTAAGCATGGTTGACCACAATTGATTTTACAAAACATGGTTGATCATCATTGAATAATATTAAACTAAAGGGACTAATGTTATAAAGCTAAGGTATATAAACCCTAAGATAAATATTATAAACACTAAAATAAACATGGTTGATTTTCATATTGAGACAATTCTTGTCACAATGTGACACTGGACCATGGTTGACCATGATTGATTTTCAAATCAAGAGAAGATTTCTCACAATGCGACATTGGAACCTCGTTAACCATGGTTTACCATGATTGATGATGGTTCACAATGGTTGATTTTCAAATTGAGACAATTTGTGTCAGAATGCGACATTGGACCAAGGTTGACCATGGTTGTCACAATGTGATGTTGGACCATAGGGACTGATATTATAAACCCAAGGTACAAAAAACCTAAGATAAATATTTCAAACACTAAAATAAACATGGTTGACCATGTTTGACGAAGGTTGGTTATGATTTACCATGGTTGACCATGATTGATATTATAAACCCAAGGTAATAATAAACCCTGGGGATTACTACTAAAACCCCAAGGGATTATGAACCCAAGGGAATAATATTAAACCCAAGGGACTAATATTATAAACCCAAGGTATATAAACCCTAAGATAAATATTGTAAACACTAAAATAAACATGGTTGTCCATTGTTGACCATGGTTGATTTTCACATTGAGACAATCCTTGTCACAATGTGACAATGGACCACAGTTTACCATGCTTAACGATGGTTGATTTTCATATTAAGACAAATTTTGTCACAATGCAATGTTCGACCATGATTGAGAATGATTGACCATGGATGACCATGTTTGACTTTATAAAACATGGTTGACCATGATTAACATCACTCACCATAATTATCATATTAAGGCAATCTTTGTCATAATGCGACGTTGGCCAATGGTTGACCCTGATTAACCGTGGTTGACCACAATTGATTTTATAAAACATGTTTAGCCTTCATTGAATAATATTAAACCAAAGGGACTATATAAACCCAAAGATAAATACTATAAACACTAAAATAAACATGGTTGACCATGGTTGATTTTCATATTGAGGCAATCCTTGTCACAATGTGATGTTGTACCATGGCTTACCGTGTTTGACCATGATTGATTTTCAAATTGAGAGAATCTTTCTTGCAATTCTACATTGGGCCCTAGTTGACCATGGTTGACCATGATTAACAATGGTTCACAATGATTGATTTTCATATTGATACAATATATGCCAAAATGCAAATTAGACCAAGGTTTACCATGGTTGTCATAATGTGACGTTGAACTATGAGACAATCTTTGACATAATGTGACCATGGTTCTTTACCAGGGTTGACCATGGCTCATTTTCATATTGAGACAATCTTTGTTGAAATGCAAAATTTGACAATGGTTGGCCTTGATAGATATTATAAACCAAAGGGAATAATAAACCAAAGGGATTGATATTATAAACCCAAGTGATTAATGCTAAAACCCAAGGGATTATGAACCCAAGCGAATAATATTAAACCCAAGGGACTAATATTATAAACCTAAGGTACATAAGCCCTAGGATAAATATTGCAAACACTAAAATAAACATGGTTGGCTATAATTGACCATGGTTGACCATGATTGATATTATAAACCTAAGGGTTTGTTATTATAAACCCAAGGGGATAATAAACGAAAGGGATTAATATTAAAACCCTAAGGAATTATGAACCCAAGCGAATATTATTAAACCAACGGACTATTATTATAAACCCGAGGTATATAAACCTTAAGATAAATATTATAAACACTAAAATAAACATGGTTGACCATGGTTGATTTTCATGTAGAGACAATCCTTGTCACAATGTGAAGTTGGACCATGGTTGACCATGCTTAACCATAGTTGATTTTCATATCAAGACAATTTTTGTCACAATGGTGACATTCGACCATGGTTGAGCATGATTGACCATGGATGACCATATTGGACTTTATAAAATAACCACATTAGTAAATGTGGTTGATATACATCGAAGGCGTATAATTATTATTATTATTATAAACTAATATTACTACTATTGTTAATTAATATTATTATTTTTATCGACCCTAAGATAAACAGTATAAACCCTAAAATAAGCATGGTTGATTTTCATATTGAAAAAATCTTTGTCACAATGCAACATTTGACCATGGTTGATTTTCATATCGAGACAATATTTATCACAATGTTACATTGAACCATTGTTGTGCGTGGTTGACCATGATTATAAACCCAAGGGATTTATGTTTAGCCCTTGAATTAATATTATAAACCTTATTAATACTATTATACCCTATGAATATGAACCAATAGATAGATAAAACCAAGGGATTGATATTATAAATCCAAGGGATTATTTCTAAAAGCCCAAGGAATTATAAACCCAAGGTATATAAACCCTGAGATAAATATCATAAACCTAAGGGATTGAAACTAAAAACCCAAGGGATTATAAACCAAGAGAATAATATTAAACCCTAGAGATAAATATTATAAATCAAGATGTATAAACCCTACTATAAATATTATAAACCCAAGGGGTTAATTCTAAAACACAAAGGTATTATAAACCCAAGGGAATAATATTAAACCCAAGAGATAAATATTATAAACCCAAGTTATATAAACCCTAAGATAAGTATTATAAACCCAAGGGATTAAAACTAAAATATCAAGGGATTATAAACCCAAGGGTATAATATTAAACCCAAGGGATAAATATTATAAACCCCAGGTATATAAACCCTAACATAAATATTATAAACTCATGGGAATAAAAAACCCAAGGAATTAAAACTAGAAACCCAAGGATTATAATTCTAAGGGAATAATATTAACCTTTGGAATAAATATTATAAACCCATGGTATATAAACCATAAAATAAATATTATAAACCCTAAAATAAACATGGTTCACCATGATTGATTTTCATATTGAGACAACATTTGTCACAATGCGAAGTTGGACAATGGTTGGCCATGGTTGATTTTCATATTGAGACAATATTTGTCACAATGCGATGTTGGACCATGGTTGTCAAAATGTGATGTTGGATCAAAGAACAATCTTTGTCACAATTTTACCATGGTTATTGACCATGGTTGATCATGATTACAAACCCAATGGATTTATATGAAACCAAAATATTAATATTATAAACCCTATGAATAACATTATACCCTAGGAATATAAACCCTTAGATTAATAAACCTAAGGGATTTATATTATAAACCCAAGGGATTAATACTAGAAAACCAAGGGATAAATATTATAAAGCCAAGATATAAAAACCCTAAGATAAATATTATAAAACTTAAAATAAACATGGTTGACCATGATTTACCATCGTTGATTTTCATACTGAGACAATCTTTGTCACGATGTGATGTTGGACCATGGTTGACCATGGTTGACCATGGTTGATTTTCATATTGATAAAATATTTCCAACAATGTGACATTGGGCCATCGTTGACCATGGTTGACAATGATTTTAAACCCAAGGGATTTATATTAAACCCTAGGATTAATATTATACCCTAGGAATATGAACCCAAGAGATCAATAATAAAACCCCAAGGTATGATAAACCCAAGGGAATAATATTAAACCCAAGGGATTACTATTATAAACGCAAGGTATATAAACACTGAGATAAATATTATAAACCCTAAATTAAATAATTTTGATTGTGGTTGACCATGATTCATTTATATATTGATACATAGTTTGTCACAAAGCGACGTTAGACCATGGTTGAGCATGATTGATTTTCATATCAATAAAATCTTTGTCACATCGTGATGTTGCACCATGGTTTATTTCCGTATTAGGAAAATCTTTATCAAAATACGACGTTGGACCATGGTTGACCATGATTGTAAACCCAAGGGATTTATATTAAACCCAAGGATTTATATTTTAAACCCTATGAATAATATTACACTTGATCAAAATGAATCGTTAGATTAATAAACCCAATGGAATAATATTATAAACTCAAGAGAATAATAAACTCAATGGATTATTATTAAAACCCCAAGGGATTAAAAACCCAAGGGATTATAAACCCAAAGGAGTAATAAACACAAGGGAGTAATATTAATCCCAAGGGAGTAATATTAAACCCAAGGGATAAACCCTTACATTATTAAACCCAAGGGACTAATAAACACAAGGGATTAATACTAAAAATCAAAGGGATTCATATTAAACCCTAAAATAAACATGGTTGACCATGGTTGATTTTCATATTTACAAAATATTTGTCACAATGTGACGTTATATCATCGTTAACCATGATCGATTTTCATACTGAAACAATCTTTGTCAAAATGTGACATTGGACCATGGTTGATTTTCATATTGGGATAATGTCTATCACAATGCGGTGTTCGATGATGGTTAGCCATGATTGATTTTCATATTAAGACAATCTTTGTCACAATAATATGTTGAATCATGTTTGACCATGGTTGACTATAATTGACCATGGTTGAAACATGGTTAACGCTGGACCATGGTTTACCATGGTTGACAATTGATGTCCATGGTTGCCATAATGTAATGTTCGACTAAGAGGCAATCTTCTTCACAATGTGACCATGATTATTGACCATGGTTGACCATTGCTTCGGTTGAATTTCATATTGAAACAATATTTATCACAATGTGACCTTAGATGATGGTTGACCATGGTTGATTTTCATATTGAGACAATATTTGTCACAATATGATGTTGGACCATTTTTTACTATGGTTGACCACGACTGATTTTCATATTGAGAGAATCTTTGTCACAATGAGATGTTGGACCATGGTTCACCATGGATGACAATGGTTGTCATAATGTGACATTGGACCAAGATACAATCTTTGTCATAATGTGACCATGATTATTGACCTAGTTGATTTTCATATTGAGTCAATCTTTGTCATGCGACGTTGGACCATGGTTCACCATGGTTGATTTTCATATTAAGGAAATCTTTGTCATAACATCACATTGGACCATTGTTGAGCATGGTTAACCATGACTGAACATACTTTACCTATCAATAATTAATAATAATTAAGTATAATTAATAATTAATTCTTAATTATTGACTTATTAATTAATTAATATTAATTATTAATTATTTTTAATAATTAACTATTAAATATTAAATTATATATATATATATCTATATATATATATATATATATATTATTTTTTATTTTTATTTTATGATGTGGTTCATAAACTGAGTGGTCGTTACATCCTCGAGAAAATCTGGGCAGATCAACCCCGAAGAGAATCTTTTAAAGCTCGTCGACCACACTAGCAGGGCCTGACCCCAAGGGTGTCGAGGATAATTTGACCCTATGACCTCCCGATCGATGAGGCACTTAACAACGGGGACTCGACTAGTTGAGCTAACCCTTGGGGCTTTAAAAATATCATGACCAAAAGTGTCATCGGCAAGCAAACAACAAATTGGTGTATGAGGCCCCCTTGTTTTTGGGACAAGGGACCCACCTCTACTTAGCGATTTGACTACTAAATCTACAAACCTCTAGTTTTGAACTCGTGACTGCTTAGGAGGAAACACATGCTCTTAAGCATTAGACACACTCAAGCTGTATTTTTAATTAATTATTAATTATTAATAATAACACTTAACTATTACTAATAATAATTAATTATTAACTATATATTAATTAATACCTAATTATTAATTAATTATTACTTATAATTATTTATTGTTATTAATGAATTTTTAATTATAAACTATTATTTATTATTTATTACAAATTTATTAATTATTAATTAAATATTATTTTACTATTAATTAAGCTTAAAATTGACTTATTTTGATGATGATGATGGTTAAATTCCACTGTGACCAAACTTTGTTCTGTCGGACCTAAAGAAACGAATTATTTAGTTTGATTTAAGATTTTATTCCTATGTTCAAAAAGCTTGGAGAGAAGCCTCCCGGGCTCACTATAATTTTGACATCGTAAAAGGCTAGGAAGGTCAGTATTGCAACAAAGATTATCAAATTGAGATCTAATGTGGTTGTACACAGGGCACTCTAAGAGGAAGTGATTTTCATCATCGATGTTCATATTCTCACAGAGATGGAAGATCCTTTCCATCCATGGTGTTTTAGGAATTGCCCAACGACCCGTTTCACTATGGAGCTCATGAGAATTCATTCTAATCTTGGCTATATTAATTTTATTCTTTGAGCTAGTTAAAACAGAGAGATACTTTTGATATTCTAGGGTGGGGTTGATGACCTCCTTATAATATCTTAATTTTATTTTAGCTGCTAAATCTTTCTCACACCACATTTTTCTTTGAACTTAAAAGTAACAATATTTTTAATGTTATTAATGTTTTGCAATGAAACATTCTTGTCAATCTCCCAATGGTTTAACTAGGCCTTGGTGACTTTATACCAACCTCATTTGAGCCTTCGGTGGTTTTGGCTGGAATTTAAAGCTAGCTTAGGAAGTCTATGGTCTCCTATGTTATTGAGTTTGTGTTTGTATAACAGAAGCCTAGTCATAGCTAGGCTCTCGATAGGGGAAAGACCCACTTCTATAAGGAAAACAGGATAGTGTGTATTGCTTTTAATTTTGAGGTTATACGTTATAAAGCGCTTCTGGATTTGCTCAATCTTTCTCCAGGATTCTCTAGAGATGTTGCAACCCTAAACCTCACATCCATATAAGGTAACAGGAGTGACTAAAGTTTCAAGGAGGAACTTCTTTCTATCCCACATTACGAGGTTTGTCATTTTACAATTATTTTCAAGACCAAAATAAGCTTTCCACCCCCCATTAATCCTTTTCTCAATGCTATAGTTCCAATTGAGCCTGTGATGAATATCAATTCATAGGTACTTGTAAGAAGACACTTCCTCCAAGTTGCTATTGGCATACATAAAATTAGTGTAAGTGTCCTTCTTGGATCTGATAATCATAACTTTTGTTTTGTCAGTGTTAATAGTCATACCCATGGTAGAGCAGAAATCCTTAAGAAACCTAAGTTGCTTATCAAGATCAGATGATCACCTTGCGAGAAGAACAATATCGCCAGCCTAGAGAAGAAGGTTGATGACTATCCCAGCTAAGATCGTGCCAACACAACCTACTTCCTCTAAACTCAACATAACCAACCAGTGTTATTTGCAATTAATTAATTAATTAACTAGTAATTAATTATTAATTATTAATTATTAATAAATTCTTTATTAGTTAAATAGTTCATTATTAATTGTTAAATAAACTTAAACTTATTTAATTAGTTTAATTAAATAAGTTAGTTGAATGATTAGGTGAGGTCGTAATACTTTATTACGATTGTATTTATTTCATGTGAGTGATTGGTTCAATGACTATGAGTTTACTCATTCTAAATTTGTAAAATGAAGTTTTCATTTCATCTACTTCACTGAATTACCATCTACTATTATGATTAACAATTGACCTTCTTCACATGACAAGGATTCAAGATTGACATGTGAACGAATCAAATTTAAGAGCTAATACTATGCATGGAAATTTTAGAGACTAACATTAGGTATTTTGGGCCTAGAGTGTCTCATTAATTGATAATAAAGATTTTCATATATTGATATAGATATGAGATCTTTTATGCCTTTGATGGGAGGAAAATCGTCTTTTTCTCATACACAAAAATGAGAACCAATTAATTATTGTAATTATTTGCATATATTGATAAAGAAATGAGATATTTTATGCCTTTGATGGGAGAAAAATTGCCTTTTCCTAGTACACAAAAATGAGAACCAATTAACTATTGAATCACAGATAAGATGTTTTATGACTTTGATAAGAGAAGATTTACCTTTTTCTTACACACAAAAATGAGAACCACTTAATTATTGAATGTCATTAGGTAGAAATTAGAGTGCTATAAGGAAAGGGATGAAAATCTTAATTACCATTTTGGCTAAAAAAAAGGTCGCTAATAGCTAATGAAAATTTATGTGAGCTTTTACAAAACTAAAATTGTTATAAGCTAAAACTAATGTAGAGTTAGTTTGTTAGAACAATATGCAATTTTTGATAATAATAAAAAAACAAATAGTATTTTTCCCCTAGTAAGTAATGTATTAGGTACAGAAAGAAGAGCCTTAATGTCAACCATCACTCCTATATGAAGCGATTGGCTTGTGATAATGGGTATAAATGTTTAATTATCAAATATATATTTTAAAAATAATTAAGGATCGGGTCATTTAATACCTTTAGCATAATTATTGTTGATTGTTGAGTACTCGTAAACTTGTGGGTACAATGTGTTTGTTTGATGAAAGGAACTAGAAGTTACGTTAATTCATTTAAATATGAAACGAATGTTATTAGTTGGGATGTTGATTAAGAGTACAAAGTGTTATATTGAATTATTGGTACAGTGAATAGTGTTTATGTCTAACCAATGTTATTAGTTATTATCAGAGAACGTAGAAAAACACAACATAGCTTGAACTTTACATTGCCATCGAATGACTTTTATATATGTTGATGAAGTTTCTCGATTTTAGTTGTCGCTGGCTTTTTCAAGACGGTGAGGCCATGGAACTCTTGAGAAGACTTCCTACCTAACACAATCAATGCAGTCTGTGGTTGGAATTAATGTTTTTCCAACACTCCCCCTTAATTCCAACCATAAGATAAACACACAAAATACACTATAGCACAATACATAAGACATTGTAAACATACTCTTAATTGACATGCCTATTGGTCTAAGTCTCAGCTAGGCTTACAACATAGTTTGGATTTTCTACAACACATAACTTACTTCTACAAAACTCAAATTTAGCCTTCACAAGAGGCTTAGTGAATATGTCAGCCACATTCTCATTTGTATTACAAAATATTAATTCAATTTCCTTTTATTGGGCTTTTTTCCCTTACAAAATGATGTTGTGTGTCTATATTCTTTGACTTTGCATGACATACATGATTATTTTCCAATTTGATGGTGCTTTGATTATCACATCTGATCATTGTTGGTTCTTATTGACTTCTCCAACATCTTTAAGTATCCTTTTAAGCCATATTGCTTTGTAGTTGTCACTGCATAATGCTTTATACTCTGCTTCAATTGATGACAAGGAAATTGTTGGTTGTTTCTTACTGCTCCATGATATAGCTTTCGATCCTATATTGAAGACATATCCAGTGGCGGATTTCCTGTCATCTGGATTTCTGGCCCAGTCAGAATCAGAATGGCATATCAATTCAACATTATAATCATTAGTATATTCAATACCAAAATTGTTAGTTCCCTTTAAATAACGAAGTACCCTTTTTGCAGCTATCTGTTGAATTTCATGAGGCTTAGCCATCAATTGACTAAGTATGCTTACTACATAAGCAATGTCTGGTCTAGTGGTAGTGAGATAATTCAAACTTCCCACTAATTGTCGATACAATGTTCCATTCACCTCTTTTGTTCCATCATCACTTCTCAATTTGATATTTTGTTCCAATGGAGTACTCACTACTTTACATCCTTTCATATGAAATCCCTTCAGTATTTTATTTGTATATTTTATTTTTGTGATTAAAGTTCTTCCATCATCTCTCCATACTTCAAGACCTAGACAATAGTGCATCTGACCAAGATCCTTCATCTCAAATTCCTATGATAACTTCCTTTTTATATCTTTAATCAATTTATCAACACTCCCTGTTATTATTAGATCATCAACATATATAGAGAGTAATACTATATCTCCATTTCTATCTGTCTTGACATACAAATTAGGATCATTTTTTCTTTTGTTAAATCCTTGCTGAAAGAATAATTTATCGATTTTCTCATACCAAGATCTAGGTGTCTATTCCAGTCCATATAAGGCCATTTTTAACTTTCATATGAGATGTTCGTGTCCCTTATTTATGAATCCTTCTGGTTGAACAAGATAAATCTCCTCTTTTAAGTCACCATTTAGAAAAGCTGACTTCACATCTAATTTATGTAGCTTCCAATCATATTTAGTTGCCAATGTTATCATTATTCTGATTGTATTCATTTTTGCAACCGGAGCAAAGGTATATTCATAATATATACCTTACTTTTGTGAATAACCTTTCACAACCAATCTTGTCTTATACTTGTCTATGCTACCATATGCATTAAATTTTGTCTTGTACAACCATTTTGATCCTATAGGAACTTTATTTTCAGGTAATTTTGTTAATTCCCAAGTTTCATTTTTCATTATAGAGTCATATTCTTCTTTCATAGCTTCCATCCATTCTTTATGATTTTTAGCTTGTTCATAATTTAAAGGCTCAAAAACAGTGATTACTTGAGACATTAAAGCATAATATTTATACCTGATAGGGGTTTGAATTTGTCGTGTTGACCTTCTTAGAGGTTCATTACATTGTGGAGTACCTTATCCTCTTCTTCTTCTATGTGGAGTGCCTTCATCAATTCTTTGTGGACTTTGACTTCTTGACATGTCTTCTGGAATGTCCATGTTTTCTTAAGCTTGAGTTGATTCCACAACTTCTTCTTCTTCCTTAAAGTTTTCATAAGGAGGATGCCATACATTATGTTCATCTTCTTTTATTTTTTTATCACCATTCTCATGAAATATAACATATCTACTTTCAAAGACCTTGTAAGTAATTGGATCATACATTTTATATGTTTTTTATCAGTACAATATGCAATAAAAATGCATTTGATAACTTTAGCATCTAATTTTCTCCTATCCTCTTTAGGAATATGAGCAAAGGCATTACATCCAAATATCCTTAAATGACTAACTTTAAGTTTAAAACCATAAAATGCTTCAAATGGTGTTTTGTGCTCAAGATACTTAGTATGGATTATATTTTTAATATATACAGCTATATTAATGGCTTCAACCCAAAAACTATTAGAAATTCCTTTACTTTTAACATACTATGAGCACATTCAACTAATGTTCTATTCTTTCTCTCAGCTACTCCATTTTTTTGAGGTGTATGTGGTACTATAAATTGTTGCATAATTCCATTTTGTTTGCAATATTTGATAAAATCTCTTGAAGTGTACTTACCACCTTTATCTGATCGAAGAATTTTAATGCTCTTTCTTCTTTGCTTTTCAACCATACTCTTGAATTCTTTAAAGTTTTCAAACACATCACTTTTATTTCTTATAAAGTACACCTAGGTGTATCTAGTGCTAACATCAATAAATATAACAAATTAATATGCTCCACCAAGTGAATTAGTTTGCATTGGACTTATTTATATCAATGGGTATACACAGTGGTCATCACGTGCCATGAAAATTTTTCCACTAACCATAAATGTGTAATGAAAACTCATAAATAAATATATAGTGTTGGTCCACGGTAATTAGCATAAGAGATGAATTTTAGTGGAAATAAAAGAACACATATCAATGGTATATATTTGCTACAACAGTATGTAAATAATAAAATTTTAAATATCAACAGTACACATAAATATCAACTTGTTGTACGTTGATACACAATGGAAAAGCACCCAAAATTATGAATTTTATTGAACCCAGAACCTCAAGGATTCAAGTGTAGACCATGGATATACACCTAGGGGTTGCTTCAACTATCAATGAAGAAATAATGACTTGGAACAAGACTTATTCAACCTCCTTGATAATTAATTTAACATTTGATGCTACAACAATCATATGCCAAGGAATTAATGGAAATCTCTAGCCAAATATATGTGAATGACATAAATATGGTCCCTCTAATATCGGTTGGATTTTGTGACTGATAAGCTCAGGGAATGAAGGAAATGTCCAACCAATACTAAAGAAATTTACCACTGTTATGATACAATTCATCCCCCTTGAAAAATGGTAATGAATGGCTCATTCTTACTAGAATGTATTTTTTCCTGAAAGAGAGAAGAAACCCTTTACAATCTAGAAACTCCTCTTGATAACCCACTCTCTAGCTGAGTGAATTACAAAAAGATGCCCAACTCGTCCTTATGCAAATTACCTCAATCCCTTGGCACAATTTAATATTTGAATGATAAATAAAAATGGATTGGATTGGTCTTCAAACTCGGTCCTCCTGAAAGGATAACTCAGCCCCTTCAACAAGAGACAAATTCAATGCTCTTTAATACTTGGAGCACAATTTAAATCAATCTCCGACACCTTCTAAATCAATCTAAAACTCGTCCCTTTTTACTTTGCTTCAAACTTGAAAGATAACTCAACCCTATTAGAGATTTTTTAAACCCTACAACCAACTGAATCAAAAATGTTGGAGATTCTATGCAATTAGGCATAATGGAAATTCTAAAATGATCTTCCCCAAGAGCTAACTAGGGTGGCACTTGAAGTCCACCAAAATTAGCCTTTAAGTTTTGCTTGAAACTCTTGAAATTTGCTTGAGCCTCTTTCAATTATCAATAATATAGATAGGAATAACATGATTTGCAATTGACCCCATCCTCCTTTTATAATTCTTCATTGAGCCTTCCTCTAGCTTCTAGACTCTCCTTTTTCCTATTATTTTATTGGTGGGGCCCACTTTCCACTAAGACACTTTGTTGTTATTTTGAATAAAAATAAAATAATAAATTTCCTCCTTTCTCAATAAAAAAATATTTTTCCACCATTCTCCAATAAAATAATTATTTTCCTCTATTCTCCATTAAAATATCATTTTGAGGCCATTCTCCATAAGATAATATTTTCCGCTTTTCTCCCACAAAATAATATTTTCTCTTTTTTTATTTAATATCCAAAAAAATTGTCAAAACTCCTTACTTATTTTTGCACGCGCAAAAAATGGGAATATTACACTCAAAACATTCCATCTTCCATCTTAGGGTCATGTTATTAACAAGTTCAAATCCAAATTTGAGTAATGGGGAGCTCAATGGCTAAATCTTACTGGAAGATTAATTCTCGTTCAATATGCCCTTTCAACCCTTCCTATATTCTATTTCTTAGCTATTATGGGCCTCATATTAGTCAACAAACAAATGGCTCAAGACCTAAGGTTGTTTCTCTGGTAAGGAGGTAAGAAAAACTCTAAAAAGTTTCATTCTGTGAATTGGAAGGTGGTTGGGATTCCAAAAGCCGTGGGGGGGTTAGGAATAAGGACCCCATTGTAACAAATGTATCCCTTGGGAAAAACCTGGTTTGGCTACTAATCATAGGGGATAACGATTGGTGGAAACAGGTGCTTCAAAAAAAAGTATCTTAATGGGGCAAGAGAATTATGTATTCATCACATCCATCAAAATAGAGGCAAATCCCATATATGGCATTTCATTTTGGCTTCTATTCATTTAATAATGTCTAAGATGAATTAGATTCTAGGAAATGGGAAATTAATAATTTTTTGGACTGAGGGAATTATTGGAATCTCTCTCTGGGCTCAAATCCCCTATTTCATCAACCGTGTAATTGGTTGATTTCCCAACATAAAATATCTTTGTGGGATATCTCATCCTGGTCATCTTACGGGAATTTGTTAAGCTCGGTCTAGGGTAACATTCTGAGTCACGTTGTTAGTATTTGTAGATATCTCAAATCCTAGCTTACTGGATGTGCTCCTTTCCCCGTGTCAGATCTAGACTCTTAGGGTTGTGCAGGTGATTTGTATTATGTTAAAAGGGGCTATCAATCTTTGCTCATCCCCGATATTATACCTCCCTTTTCTCAGCTTTGGACCTTTATTTGGATCTCAAACTTCCTCCCAAAAAAATATTTTTTGTTGGACATTATCCCATAGGAAGATCCTAAAAATTGAGAATTTATTGAAAATGAGAATTGCTAGACCTTCCCAGGGTACTAAAAATATAGATCATCTCTTCTTAGAATGCCCTTTCATGCTTGAAGTCTAGGGAGTGATCTTATCTCAATTAAAATTAAGGGTAGTATTGCCTTCTTCATTGCAAGACTTGTTGGGAAAATGGGGAAATGTTATAATGGCTCTTTTATAGGGAAACAAAAATCAATTAAGAGAATTTAGGAAGTAATACCTAAATTATGTATTTTGGAAATTTTGGCTCACTAAAAATTGGGTTGTTTTTCAAGATAAAAGGGTGAATGTCATCATGATGGTGGGATCAACAATAGGGCTTCTTGGAGAATCCTTCTGAGATAAGAAATAAATGAAGAGGATCAAAATTTGGATGGGGAGGAATCGGAATGGATTAAATTTTTCGATCCAAAGTCAACCATCAGGGAGAATACACATCTCAACCAAAGCTAGAAAGTAAGATTATCTAAGGAGGAATTTGATTAATGGCTCTTGGAGAAAAATTGTTTCTTCTTAATCTTCGATATAGCAACAAAAGGAAACCTACGGGTGGCATGAGCAAGAGGGGGGCAGTGATTTTTTTACTTGAGAATTAAGAAGAAAATAGGTATGCTTGGGGTTTGGGTCACGCTTCCAACAACATTGTTGAAGCCTATGCCTTATATTAGGGTTTGAGGCAAAATGTGAATCTATTCAAGAGGTAATTGTTTTTGGTGATTCCTTGAATATAATTCACCATTTATAGTTTATACCTCTCCCCTCAGATACAAATTTAACTTATATTTTCAAGTGGATTTATTAGTTATATCAGTCTATCTGCAAGAAGAAATGTCTCTGTGTTCTCAGATCAAACAACTCCAAGGTTGATCATTTGGCTAATTTAGGGTCAAGGCTAAATGAAGGTGAACTTTGGTGGGTGGATACAAAAGGGTATGTCTCCCTTCCTCAATGGTTAATCATGAGACTCACAAATCAGAGTGAAGGAATAATTCCTTATGGTTTAATGTAACACTTTGATGTCTTGTAAATTTTGGTTTTTTTTAGGTTAGTATTGGCAAATGTACAAGTAGAATACTCTAGATATTGTAGCATTTTCTTTAAAACCTTCAAGGTGAAAATTCTGTATATAGTGGCTTATTCATACTCCATTCCAACCATGTCCACTGATAACAACTTGCTTATGTAAATCATTTATCTAATCTAATCTTTAGCTCAATGTCTTTCAGTATAATAGTTATTCTCGATTCTTTAAAACAAATGTGCAATATGTATGTTTTTCTTTACTGTAGTGGAAGTTCCATTTATATTACTTATCATATAATTTATGGTGTACCCTAGTGTATGGATGATTCTCACAATCTATCATTTTTATTTTAAATTATGCAGTTTATTCTAGTATTTAATTTAATTTGTAATATTAATAATACGAAAATACAAGTTTTAAAAATATTTTTGAGATTTTAAATTTGATCATTATTCATTTTAATTTTGTAAATATTTGAAAAAATAATATATTTAAATATTTATAATATGTATATTCTCAATTTTTAAAAAACATTGAATATACACACACACACAAACACATTTTTTTGTTAATTTTAGATGGTAATTTTTTCCCTATTCTTTTTTTTGTGTAAATTAATATTTTATATTACCAAAAAATCATAAATACATTGATATGCCTCATTTTTACAACCATGGGTTCACAAGACCAATACTTACCTACAAACTCCACAACCCCCAAAATTCAAAATTCAACATACGACTATATCCAAATTAAAACAGAGAATATGAAAACCCTTATTACGGGGTTGTCCAAAACATACCAAACATACATAATAGAAAGACTAAAAGTTTGGTAGAATGGGTGGGTCATTCAAACTCAGAAGGTGAGATAGTAGTTGGAGCTCTGGCACTCGATCTTAGAGATTTGACATTGTCAGAGTCACCATGTAAGTGTCCCTCCACATTCTTAAGCCTTGCATCCAATCTAATCAAGGTGAATTGTTGACTCCTTGACCTTCTCTTAATGTCTTATAAGGAGGCAAAGACATTGTACCTCTCAACCTGCTTGTCCTTCAAAACTAACCCCAATAGAGTTTTCAACTGCTAATGTGTTGTAGCTGCTATAACGCCGTCCAAAATTTTGGCAACTCAATTTCAGAGCCTTCCTTGGTCCTATACATTATTGTCACAAACATTAGAACTTATTTCATGAGCTTTCTTGCAGTGTTTTGTTCCCTTTTGGATGTTGGGTTAACTGTCATCTTTTAGCATGTTTGGTTGTCACATAATGTTTGCAAGCCTATTTTATTGGTTTCAAAGGTTTGTATTTGTGTATATGATTTGTTCTAACTATGTCAACATTTGTCACACTCATGCACAAATTCCTGAGCACTGTCGCACAAGTGTTGTCACGGTGGTCCCAAAGTCTATCTTAACTATCACACTTGTCGTATCCTTTCATAAAGCATTTAGACATAGGGAAATGATTTTTTCATGTGTTTGGATGATCTATGTTTTCCTGCCATCAAAATATGCTAAGTGTGTGATCATAGTCAAGGTTCATCACAGTTCATCACCTATCCCACACATAGCCATTTTCGGAAAAAAAATTCCCGACTGAGCAACTGAGCTTCACCAGGCCCCTTTTGAACTGTGCAGTGTTAGCCCTCTAATATGTGACCTTGCCGGTTGGAATTTCACAATGCATAGTCCCTGTCTCGCAGGACTGCTGCACCGTGCAGTTCTTGTGCCCAAGCCCTGACCTTGACCTCTAGAATTGCGCAGATATGTCTCCTAGCCCGACTTAAACTGCCCATTTCGCATCCTTGAGCTTCAATTTCATCCCCTACATCCTTGAAATGCGTATCTGTGTAGTATTCAAACCTCCCTTGACTCCTAGAACTATGTAGTTGGCTCTCCCAGTGTTCATTCCTTCAACCTATCCCCACTCACTCTAGAAATTGCACAATCTTGTCCTTCTAGCTTGCTTGAGCTACGCACTGTGCAGTCTCAGAGCCCAAGATTTTACCCCTCGCTACTGGAACTGTGCACTGCACATTCACTGAGTCCCTCTCCCCATCAGGTCACTTGTTTCAGGCTCAGTTGGTTGATCAGAATGCATCACTTAGACTAGGGAGTTTTCAGATTGATGTCATCTCGTCATGAGTGAATTGTAGGAATAGGTACCATATCATGTCATGGAAAGATGATGGAGAAGGAGAAGGAGGAAGGAAGAATTCCTAAATACTCTCTTGTATCTGAACTTACAAGTTGATCAATCAAGAGAAAGCTAAGGGACACTAGTTTGCGACCACTATCAAAGACTAGAGATCATTAAAGATTGCGCATCACCAAGCCATGCGGAGATGAAGAGAAAGTGAATTCAAGAAGACATCCAGCACTTAGTAGCAACAGGGAATTAATATTTCCACATCATCAAGCAGTCCATGTCAGTATTGTTATGTCATGTCATGTTATGAGTGGTCATATGCCACATAGATATTGTGGATCATGTATATTGTATTCAAAATGTATTGTGGAAGTCCAAAGGACACACATGGAATGTAAAGACTCGTGTAAGTTGAAGAGTCATAGGAAGCCAAACAGTCATGAGGGTAGTCAAAGAGTCACCCTTGGTTTTATATACTCCCTCATTGTATGATCAAAAAACTTTTCACCTTGGCTCCTCCCACAAGGCATTAGAGAGATAAGCTAGTTCTTTGAAGAGCAAGGAGTGGCTCCAATTCTCCACTATTGGAGCTAGTGATGTACATTGTAAAAATGTGCCTTGGAAGTTTTACTTAATAAAAGAAGCCTTTAAGGCTAGAACATTCTTTATGCATGGACTATGAATGTTTGTAAGACTATTCTGCGGATGTTTGTATTTCATGTTTGCTTTCCCATGTGGTAAGATAGTTGAATGATTTCGGTTATTTTAGTACTTATATTATTAAGAATGTGTTGTCATGGTTGTTATTTTTGTCCCATCCTTGTGGACTATTCCGCGAGATATTAGATAGATCTTTCCTCATTTGTTGGTTGTAACGATTGTCGCATCCACTATGGACTATTCCGTTGGGTGTTAGACGGACCCTTCTGGTTCATGTGTGTCTCTTCTTGGGTGGTACTATTACCTCTCACTTAGAGGCTCACTTTTCTCCCCTCTCCACAGTAGAAGAACCTTGACACAATTGCAACTGAACACTCACCAGGCACACCTTCTTGCTTTTCAAAGACACCATTGCATCCCTCTCTCTTGCTGATAGTTAGATCCAAGGAAAATATTTACGAATTCGGCAATCGAACCTTTAAACTAGATGGGACTCCTACACCAAAGGATGTGAGGTCTAATTGGCACTTCACATCAGGGAGGTCCCCTAAATGTTGGCGGGTCCAACACCATCAACGTTTCTGGTGCTAGAAGGAGGGAAGCTAGTGTTTTATGGATGATGACCCCACCAACCCAATATTTCATCCTTTGGTAAAGGAAGCAATGTTCATGGCACCTCCCATACTCATGTCTCTAAATTTGTTGACTCTTCTCAGCCAAAGCCTGAATGGAATTTTGAAATCCCATATGATCAGATTTGGGCCATTCATCTGATAAGCCATCAATTTGCAAAAGTTGTTGGATTGTTCCCGAGAGTAACCAGTCTTCCATATTCTCTGAAGAAGAACAAGACCACCACCACAAGGATAGTGGCTTCTACTATTAAATATGTGATCCTTCCCACTCTTGAAGAATTAACAGACTTTGTGAAAAGGGAAGAAGAGCCTCCACTCTTTCACGATGGTTATGGAGATAACAATGTACTCTCATACACAATTTTATGCAGGTCAGGCAAAGAAGAGGAAAAGGAAGAAGAACCATTAGATTCTAACAAAGAAGAGGAGGAGAGGGAAGAAGACATGGCAGACCAAGATCTGGATTGGATGACTCAAGGCCCACTTGCACTTCCAAGTGTTCTACAAAAAAATCTAAAACATACGGAGAAGCTCTTAATGAAGTATGACCTAGATAAGACAGTGAAGGCTTAAGACCATCTTGACAACTTTTACCTACATATGTAGACACTTAAGGTACATCACAATGATGTTGGATGTAGAATTTTTCCATGTACCTTGGATGGTATAGTAGTTGTATGGTATCGCAACCTTCCTTCAAACTCCATCGAGAATTGGAGGGGGTTTAAGAAAATCTTCCTTGAAAAATTTGTTGATGATAAGACCCCTGCCATGTTATTGAAAGAGTTGGGTAATATTAAGATGGAGGAAAAGGAGAAAGTGAAGGATTTAAATTAGAGATGCAACCGCATCTTGAATAAATTTTCAGAAAACACAAAGCCTCATGACTCCATCGTGATAGATTACTACACTTCTGCCTTGCCAAAAAGCATTGTGTAGTTTGTGAAGCGAACTACGAAACAAACTCTAATGGATAATTATAAAGAGGCTATCATTGTTGAGAAGGACTTGCACATGATCAGAGTCATCTCAGACGATGAACTAACAAAAGACTCCAAAGACATGGGTAAAAGGTCTCAGGCCTCCGTGAGCAAGGCCAAAGAGAAAGAATCGCATGATCTTGAAAGCTTGACTCGTCCCTTCAAGAATTTGTCAAATGAGATGGCAGAGCTCAAACAGAGGTCAAGCGAGACCACTTTGAGTAGAAAGCCTCCCAAATTCAACCTGTTCAGAAAAACTGCAACCTCTGGCAGTAGTAGTAACCAATCTACAAAGTCTGCACAAAGTTGCAATGTTGTATTGAGTTTGAACACTTTGGCACATATCAATATTGTTAGGATCATCAAGAACGCCATTCCGAGAAAATGTGCCCACAATGGAATTAGGCCATGAGAATGCTTGCTACACATCTTGTTGATTCGGTAATGGCTAAGGAACCAAATGAGCTTGCAGAAGAAAAGGAAGAAGCTAATGCAGTTGATGAAACTCAAAGTGTAGGGCATGAAGTAAACATGTTGAACTGTATAGTCACAACCCAAAAGAGTATTTCCGACAAGTAGCCTTAAAGTGATGGTCTGACCTAGAAGTAGACCAACCAATATAACCTGAGAAGCCAAGGGCCAGCCACTACATTCGAGTTTCCGAAGCAGAAATTTAAAGAAAATATGTTAAGGAAAATAAATCCATCGGTCAAATAAGTGCAGAACACTCAGAACAAGTATGGGAAAGCAGTCTTAAATAAAAGTGCTTCTGTAAGTAGTAAGGATAAAACCATCACTCTGGAAGTCGTGGACCAAGTTGCATCCCTAGACACTTAAGTTAGCCTTTCTGTTGTGGACTACAACATAGCTGATGACATGAAGAAGGTTTGTGCGAACATATCAATGTTTGAGTTAACAAAAATCATGAGCCAGCGGGACATCCTCTTACAGGCACTTGGGCAGACCACCAAATGTATTTCCGCCTCTTCAGACAAGGGATCTGGTAAGTCTTCTAGTTCTCTCGAATCTGGATGCAAATACTCTCTGCCCACCTTTCTTGTTAACTTTCGAAATCTTTAATTTCAATGTACGTAATCATTTGGTTGATTCTAGTGCATTTTTTAACGTAATGCCATTATATGTTGCCCAGAAAATCAACGCCAAATGGGAAAAAACATATGCAAATATTATTCAACTGAATAGGATTCATGTCCATGCAATTGGTGAACTCAGAGATGTCATCATCTACTTATCATCCTATGGGCGAGTCCACTAATGTATCAACATAGTGATTGTGGACATTCCGGAAGCATATGGAGTGTTATTGAGCAGAGACTAGTCCAGCAAGCTACAAGGGTACTTTTCCATGGACTGGTCACATCTATGGCTTCCGTATAAGGGAAGAAATAATCAGATTCGGGTGGATTCAGAAAGATACATGAAACACATTGTCACTCCCTTGAATGGACATAATGAACCAATGGATTTTGCAGAACTAATTTTCGGCAATTGCTTCCTTGAAACCCAACTGGGGTGCTATATTGCGCAGCTATCCCCAGTCCCACTAGAAACAAAGTTGGAAAATGATCTTTATACAGTCAGTAATAGTAGTAGAAGTACTAGTATAGTTCCCAATCCCTGTACATATGATATGTGGACTTTGTATTTTGATGGTTCCAAAATGCAGGAGGGCTCTAGAGCTGGTTGTGTTTTAATAGACCCACTACAAAGAAAGAATTTGATCTCTAGCCGCTTGGAATTTGAGTGCACGAACAACACTATAGAGTATGAAGCACTCATCTTGGGCTTGCAAAGAGCCATTGACCTCAACGTTGCCATCCTGAAAGTAGTAGGTGACTCAAAAATTGTGGTGTGACAGGTACACAATACCATACATTATGTGTCACCTCATCTTAGAAGCTATCAACAAGAGGTATGGCGTCTGATTTCACATTTCCAAGATTTTAATATCATTTATGTTCCAAGAATGCATAATGCAGTTGCAGATGCATTAGCAAATGTTTCTTCTAGGTTGTGTCCATTAAGGGAAGATTTTTCTGTTGAAATTATTTATAAGCCATCCGTCCGCGATGATATCACTAGTTTATGTGTTTTTTATGATGACCAGCAGATACTGTGCTTCATGGCGAACGTTGATGTGTTCAAAGACGCAGCGATTGATGAGGACGAGCACGAAAAGACATTACATGATGCATCCAGTGAAAGTAAAGGAAATCTCATCCCAAAGGGTGTGGTATCATTATAGAAGTTGTATGACCTGCAGAACCAATTTTGGGGGCCTATTAATGCTAAGAACTATTGTTCCACACTGTCACACAAGCAGATTAACTTGGGAATAGAAAAAAAAACAAAGTATGTCAATCTTAGTACTTGTTATACACCACAAGAGCGACAAGCCTTTATTCGCTTATCCAAGCAGTATCGAGATGTGTTTGCATGGACATATGATGAGCTTAAAGCATATGACATGTGAATCATCCAACGTGTGATACCAATAAAAGAAGGGGTCAAGCCATTCCAACATAAGTTGAGAAAAGTATATCTAATGCTTGAGCCTCTTATTCAGAAAGAGTTGAGACAATTGCTAGACTCCCATATCATATAAAGAGTGTGACACTCAATGTGGGAGAGAAATTTGGTCCCAGTAAGAAATAAGTCTAGCGAAATCTGCTTGTGTGTAGATTGAAATCTCAACCGCGCCTCAGAAAAGGACAACTACCTCATGTCGACCATGGAACAAATATTTCAAATAGTATTGGGTCTAAAAATTTTTCTTTGTTGGATGACTATTCTGGATATAATCAGGTTCTGGTTTCAGAGCCTGATAGGCTTAATACCACCTTCCGAACGAAGTGGGGCATGATCACATTCAGGTGAATGTCTTTTGGGTTAATCAATGCTAGTGCAACATTTTAACATGCTATGGACATCGCTTTCAATGAACTGATTGGATGAAGCATAACGGTCTATCTTGACAGCGTGGCCGTGTTTTCCAAACAAAGGTCAGACCACATATGCCACTTAAAGAATATTTTCAAGCAACGTTTCAAGTACAGGATATCCTAGAATCCTGAGAAAGCATCTTCATGGTGTTCGAGGGTAATCTATTGGGCCACATTATTGCCAAAAGAAGGATCAAGGTAGACTCAGGTAGGTTCAAAACAATCACGTAGATTCCCTTCCCAGTTAATAGGAGAGATATGCAGTCCTTCTTGGGGAAAATCAATTTCATCTGCAAGTTCATCTATGACTACGCCTAGATTGCTAAACCGATACAGGAGATGGTGAAGAAGGATGCAATTTATAAACAGGATAAAAGGGAAAAGGATGCATTTTCCCATATTAAGTGGGCTATAGTAGAAGCACCCACATTGTACATCCCAATCTTCAATAAGGATTTCTTTCTCAACACTTTTTCTTCTGACACTTCTCTTGTCGTTGTACTCACTCAAAAGGATGAACTAAACAATGAGCGACCTATATCCTTCATGAGAGAAAGTCTATAAGGACCAAAACTTAACTACTCCACTGTGGAAAAGCAAGCTTATGCAGTGTACAAGGAGGTAAAAAAAACTTCAACCCTGTCTATTGAAGAATCATTGCATTATCTTTGTTTCACACCCAGCAGTCAAATCACTTCTTGTTCAACAAGATAAGGATGAAAGGAGAGCAAACTAGATGAATGGTATGCAAGAATACGATCTAGAAATCAAGCCATTTCACACAACCAAGGGCCATGGTCTTTTTTGACTAGCGGTAGAAGCAGTGAACACAAAGGAAAAAGAAGAAGACCTTTCAAGATGGGAGTAATAAATTGAGATGTATAACATTGAGTGATCCTCACCCACTACTAGCACAAACTCTTGGTACACGGATGTGCGTCAGTACCTTGATCACGAAACATTTCCCTCCCACTGCTCCACACGACAGAAGAGAGAACTCAGACTTAAAGAATTATCCTATCAGTTAGTGCATGGGGTGTTGTTCAGAAAGCACCACAATGGAGTACTGCTTAGGTGTTTGGAAGCACATGATTCAGAAAAGGTATTGTGTGATATCCATGATGGACCAACCAGGGGTCACTTTGTGGGTAACACAACGAAACATAAGTTCATGCGGGCCGAATTTTGCTGGCCTACATTATTCATAGATGCTCATGCTTACACCCAAAAGTGTCCGGTCTGTTAGAGGTGTGCTGATAGAGACAAGAAGGTAGTCGCCCCATTGCAACCCATCGGATTGGAAGAACCTTTGCAACAGTGGGGCTTGGATATTATTGGGGAAATTTCCCTACATTCATCAAAGCAACATCGTTACATTATTACTTCCACAGGTTACTTCACACGGTGGGCAGAAGTAATTTCGCTCAAACAGGTGAATGATCAGGAAGTCATTAGCTTTATGCAATAGGATATCATTTCCAAGTTCAACATTCCTACTTCACTTATTTTCGACAATGCAACATATTTATCATCACTAAAACTTTACAATTTTGCATTGGAAAATGGCATTGTATTGAAACATTCATCTAGTTATTATCTGAAGGGGAATGGTCTTGCTAAATCCATGAATAAGAACCTAATCTATATTATCAAAAATATGATATTCTTTGAGTAATGAAACTAGCACTCTGCTTTGGTAAATGCCTTATGGGTTGACCAAGTCATGCCAAAATCTTCCCTTAACAACTCCCCTTACTTATTGGTGTATGGAAAAGAAGCATCCTCCTGCCCAACATCTACTTTCCTACCATCCAAATCTCATAAGAATCCCAAGGCAAGTGATGTTTGTTAATACAACGTAGTGTGGATACCCTTCACAAGCTACAGGAAAAAAAGTTGTAAGAAAAATAATTTTTTTCACTTCACCATAATTGTATCAAGAGATGGTTTGATAATAAATCTGCAGGGAAAAAAAGTTTATGTGTGGGTGACTTAGTCTTAAAGTGGGATAAAATCCACGAGGACAAAGAAAAACACATTAAGTTTTAGTCCCTGTGGATTGGGCCATTCACGGTGCACAAAAATCTTGGCCAACACACTTATCATCTTCAATCACTTGACGGGAAGATTGACTCTCTCCCTATCAATGACCAAGACTTAAAACACTATTTTCAATGAAGATTTGGGGTTGTGCCCTACACTATGTACATAGTCTTTTCTTTTGTTTTTTGTTTGATTGCTTGAGCTCTCTTTTGATTTTCGTCATGTGAATAAGTGTTGTGAATGTACACATTGTGGCTTATAAGCATGTGTGTGGCTGAACTTTAAAGAGTCTTATGACACTTCAACATTTGGCTAGACTTCCGTCCACCTTACTTGCATTGGTTATATCTTTTAGTCGATGAAGTTTTGACAGAAAATATGATATGTCCGGTAAGGAGAGCTTTGGTCCAACCATGAACCCGTGTATATTTTGGAAACCTCATTGCCTACACTCGGAATTTATGTTTCGGTGTCTTCATGCCTATACAACTATTAAAAGCAGAGAAGGGGAAAAATCTAAACGAGAAAACCTAAACCAAAGGTCTCTATATGCTTCTTTGAAGGAACAACCTCTTTTTCTCTCAATAAGTTAGTATCCCTCTTCCACCCCAAAATAAATAAGTGTCAATGCATAGTTCTCTTTAAAATAAATAAATAAAGGAAAAATAAGAGAAGGGCTTTCTACACAGAGAGGTGAAGCAAGAAACTCCACTGGGTATTGTCCAGGATCGTTGGAATTAGGGCAATGTTTTTGTTCCTGCATGACTTCATTGGGGTACTATCCATGCATGTTGGTAGCAGAGAAACACCAAAGAAACACCAGAGATGAAAAATTATAATTTGAAAATCTTAAGCTTGCGAGATACACTACCCTTCCCAACTCAAAACATTGTGATATTGTTGAATCTTATGTTGTGTTTAACCGAGAAGATATAAGGGGGGTCATGTCTATTCATGGGATAAGTGGGAATACCAAAGTAATCTGCACGATGAATCAATACTCTTTGAAGAACTGAGGCTCTGCATAGAAGAATTTAACCGAGATAAAGAAGCTAGAGTTCAACCAGTGTGTCGCCAAGTGTTGTAGCTGCTGCAACACCCTCTAAAATTTTGGCTTACACTCAATTTCTGAGCCTTCCTTGGTCATTTACATTGTTTTCACAAACATTAGAACTTATTTCATGAGTTTTCTTGCAATGTTTTGTTCCCTTTTGCATGTTGGGTTAAATGTCGTCTTTCAGCATGTTTGGTTGTTGCGCAATTTTTGCAAGCCTATTCTGTTGGTTTCAAAGGTTTGCATCTGTATATGTGAGTTTTTCTAACTATGTCAACATCTGTCACACCCGTGCACAAAGTCTTGAGCACTGTCACACAAGGGTCGTCACGGTCCTCCCAAAGTCTATCTTAAGTGTCGCACTTATCATATCTTATCGTAAAGTAGTGACATAGAGGGAAATTATTTGTTCATGTTTTTGGATTATCTATGTTTTCATGTCATCAAAATATGCTAAGTGTGATCACAGTCAAGGTTCATCACAGTTCATCACCTATCCCACTCTTAGCCATTTTTGGAAAAAACTTCTCAACCGATCAACTTAACTTCATCATGCCTCTTCTGAACTGTGCACTACGCAACCTCAACCCTCTAAGTTGTGATGTTGCTTCTTAGCACTGCGTAATGCACAGTCCCTGTCTCCAAGGACCACTACACTGCGCAGTTCCTACACCCAAGCCTCAACATTGACCTCCAGAATTGCATAGTTATGTCCTCCAACCCAGCTTAAACTACACACTTCGCATCCTCAAGCCTTAAGCTCATCCCCTAAGTCCTTGAACTGCACATCTGTGCAGTAGTCCAACCTCCCTCGACTCCTAGAACTGCACATTTGGCTCTACTAGTGTCCATTCCCTCAACCTGTCCCCACTGACTCTAGAAACTGCACAGTATTTTTCTTCAACCCTGCCTGAGTTGCACACTATGCAATCTCAGAGTTCAAGATTTCCCCCCTAGCTACTGTAAATGTGCATTGCGTAGTCACTGAGTCCCTTTCCCCATCCTGTCACTTATTCTGTGCTTACTTGGTGGATCAGAATGCATCATCTTAGACTAGGGGGTTTTTGGATTGATGTTGTCTCATCATGAGTGAATTGCAAGAATAAGTACCCTATAATTTCATGGCAAGATGGTGGATAAGGAGAAGGAGGAGGGAATAATTCCTAAAGACTCTCTTGTAGTTGAAATTACAAGTTGATCAATCAAGATAAAGCGAAGAGACACTAGTTTGCAACCACTATCCAAGACTGGAGATCATTTGGAAATTCTGCATCACCAATCCATGTGGAGGTGAAGAGAAAGCACATTCAAGAAGACATCCAACAGTTAGCAGCGATAGTGACTTGACATTTCCACATCATCAAGCATACCATGTCATTAATATCATGTCATGTCATGTCATGAGTGGTCATATGCCACATCACTATTGAGGATCATGTATATTGTATTCAAAATGTATTGTAAAAGTCCAAAGAACACACATGGAATGCAAAGAGTCATTTAAGTTGAAAATTCATAGGAAGTCAAACAATCATGAGGGTAGTCAAAGAGTCACCCTTGGTTATATATACTCCCTCATTGTATGAGCAAAACACCTTTCACCTTCGCTCCTCTCGCAAGGCATTAGAGAGATAAGCTAGTATTTTGAGGAGTAAGGAGTGGCTCTAATGCTCCACTATTGGAGCTAGTGATGTACATTGTAAACATGTGTCTTGGAAATTTTACTAAATAACAGAAGCCTTCAAGGCTAGCCTGTTCTTCATGCCTGGACTATGAATGTTTGTAAGACTATTTTTTGGATGTTTGTATTTCATATTTTCTTTCACATGTGCTAAGATAGTTGAACTATTTCGGTGATTTTAGTACTTATCTTATTGAGAATGTGTTGTGATGTTTGTTATTGTTGTCCCATCCTTGTGGACTATTCTATGAGATATTAGACATATCTTTCTTCATTTGTTCGTTGTAACGACCATCGCATCTAATGCGGACTATTCTGATGGGTGTTATATGGATCCTTGTGGTTCATGTGTGCCTCTTCTTGGGTGGTACTATTACCTCTCACTTAGAGGCTCACTTTTATCCCCTCTCCGCGGTAGAAGAACCTTGACACAATTGCAATTGAACACTCACTAGGCACACCTTCTTTCTTTTAGAAGACACCATTGCATCCATCTCTCTTATAGATAGTTAGAGCCAAGGAAAATCTTTAAGAATTCGACAACCAGGCCTTTATACTAGATGGGACTCCTACCCCAAACGATGTGAGGTCTAATTGAGACTTTACATCGGGGAGGTCCCTTGAATGTTTGCGGGTCTAGCACCGTCAACACAATGTAAATCCATTGAGTCCAAGTACTTCTTCTTCCTTCCCCTATTGTGGCCAAGGTTTGGAATTTGGATAGATACTTCATCCATAATTTCAAAATCTAGGTGGGATTTTTCTCCACCCAAGCTTGAGTTTCCAACTTGCATATTTCTCTCCTTGTCTCTAGTCTTGCAACATTAAAGTACGTAGAAACAGAATCATGAGAAAAAATCCTCACTCTTCATTGTCCTTGGAGACTTCTACCTTTGTCCCCTTTTTGACAACACGTTCATTGTTTGGGCAACATGGTATCAATTGCAAGGTCACAATTATGGCAATTGTTGAAGTTTCCTCTACCTATAAAGAAATAGGAAAATACACTAGAGGAAACTTCCCCTAGACTTAGACACCATCCCACAACATGATCACCAAAACCCGTAATGTAAACCACACAACGAGAGAGGTTCTGAGACAATTTCTCCACAGACATGGAATCCCTAGCCTCATAGACCCCACGCCCCAACATCATTAACAAAAAAAAACCATAGGATGCTCGGAGGATACACGTACAGAGAACCCTCAGAAATGAAAAGACCCATGAACAGGCAGAGATGCATGCCCAGACTCCCAATTATTTAGATAAAAACATTAAATACTAAAAGAAATACACAGAAGTGCGTCTTCCATGGATGTTAAGTCTAGACATTCAATAAAATCACTCGAGACTAAACACACTGACTACACGCAAACCCCCCAACTCATAGACAAATTTCTAGAATTCACAAACCTGGCCTGAACCCTAAGTAAAAATTAAGGCAACATAACAAGAAAAGGGGGGGAGATAACCTGTACCACTTTCTCAGGGTTCAAATATGGGTATCTCCTCAAACTGTTGAACACTAAGAGAAAAATCCAAGTGCCCAAATTTAACACTCTCCCACCACCTCCAACATAAGAAACCTCTCCATCACACCACCACCCTAAAAAAAGACAGATTTAACCCCTCCTCAGAGAGCAATATGGCCACCAGTAGTAAGGAGATTTAGGTCTCGACCTCACCTTTTCCCTTCACCTCGCCATCAAATTCCTGGAGCTCCATCACAGGGAAACATTTACAATGAATGTACGTCATTTAGTGGCATGCATTCCCTTGCATGATGGGGGCAGGATGTACCCCCTTAACATAAATTCCCATCACGTCCAAGGGTGGTAGGCTCAATGCCCAAGGAACCCTCATTAATTCCATTAACACCCCCATCTGGGAAGTCCTTATCTCCATCCATAATAGATTGGAAGGACTCTTCCCAACTTTCTTGAATCACAATGGGACACCTCACATTAATACTTAAATCCCTACTATGGCATCCCAAATTAGCCATAAAATTTGTCACCTTGTTCCTTGTTCTTATTGAATGTTGAACTATGACATAATCTAGCCACAAAAGTAGCTCATTGATGCTCTCGTTCAGAGTTCACAACCTCCAACTTTTCGTCAATTTGTAGGAGGGAGACCCATAGATTAATTGCTAAACACTATTTGTCATTACCTTAGAGTCTCCATCAATTTTACTTTTTAGGAATCCTTTAGAGATAGCAATTTGTAGGCTTCGTTCCAGGGCCTAGAACTCTGCCACATTGTTACTTGTAGTTCCCTAGCTCTGTAAGAAGATCCTCAGGGTACTTGAGTTCCAATCTATCAAAACACTTCTGAGCCCTATTATTCCAAGATTTCCCTTCGATGCCCATCAAAAATTTAATTTAATAAAATCTTTCTAGGGTGGGTAAAATGGCTAGGGGCCTAGATACCTACCTCCAATGATCTAACTTTCCTTAGGGAGAGAATTTCTTGTGCTAGATCCAACTTCTTGATTATCTCTTTTTCCTGGCTATCAGTTTTCCAATCTTCTACTAAGATTTTTTCCCTTATGTTCTTCTTAATCAATTCAAATAGCTCCTCTGGTTTCCTTCTTGTGTTCTTGAATATCCTCCCATTTCTTTCTTTCCACAACATCCACAGAGTGAATCCCCAAACTAGAATCCAAGCTCTGTTATTGGGGGATTTAAGAATAGGTTATGATTCCATTGTCTGAGTATTGCCACAACATCCTCCAAGTTATGATTACTCTGCCCAAAGCCTAAAGAAATGCAAGACCAAATTTCTTCTGCATATAAGCATGAGTTCAATAAATTCTCCATGGTCTCCTCCTAATTACCAATAAAATAAGACAAATATAATGCATGATAACTATACATGAACACATATTATTTATATTTATATAAAATTAAATTACATATACCAAATTTATAAATGGTATAATTTATAAAAATAAAATAAAAAATAAGGTGTCACATGTAATTAAAATTGAGTTTTCAATATAATCTAATCTAATCTAATATAAATTTCTCATTAAAAAATGTTTTTTTTATTTAATTTTTTTTAATTAAAAATTAATAAATTAATTTTACCTCATTAACAAATTCATCAAAGTCAAATTTTGTTAAAAAAAACGCGCGCGCGCCTGAGCGCCTGAGCCTCCATCGATCAGAACCCTCGCACCAGCGATCCCGCCGGCTCTAGATCCCCATGGATCCCCCGGATCCACCAGGGGGGGATCCAGCTTTGCAGCAAGCCTTCTCGAACCTAATCAAATCTCTGCCTTAGCAAAGGCCAAGGCCGACGGCTACCAAGTTCGTTAAAAAACTCGATGTGCTTCAAGAAGTTCTCCTGCCCCCGACCATCCCTCGCATGGCAGCAATATCTCTTGCAGAGAAAGGTTTAATCGGCCATTTTACAGGTTTATGGCCCTCACCCAAAACTGTTCAGCGGTGGGTGGAGAGAAACTGGGCAGACAAGACTCAGGGGAAAATCTCAATAAGGTTCTGTGGAAGAGGTTATTTCACCTTCCACTTTGAAACCAAAGAGGACAAGGACTTGATATTTAGAAATGGGCCTTACTTCATGGACTCCCGGGGCCTCTATCTCAACAAATGGACCCCGGACTTTGACCCAGAACTAGATATTCCAAGCGCTGTTCCTGTCTGGGTCAGGCTTCCTCACCTCCCTCTTCATTGCTGGGGAGATGACTCGGTCAAGGCAATAGGAAACGCGGTAGGAAAATATATAGACCGCAGTGAGCCCAAGGAAAACATGCAAGCTTGTTCGCGAATTTGTGTCGAAGTAGATCTGGGACGCGGCCTACCGGAAGCAATCAAATTGAAGGTGGACGACTGGTGCCATATCCAACAGCTGGACTACGAACAGATACCCTTCAAATGCAAGGTATGTCATGAATACGGACACTTTGCTAACAGATGCCCAAAACTTATAAATGTTGAATCATCAGAGCAGGAGGACCAATGGGAAACAGTGAAAAGAAAAAAATCTGCCTCATCCTTCAAACAATCTGAATCTGAACAATCGGGACCATCCCATCATCCCTCATCTAATCAGCGCCCACCCTCATCCTCACAGCAAGCCCCTCCTCCTTTCCCCACCTCTCCTCCTCGTTCTTCTGATCCCTCCATCCCTCCTTCTTCAAACCCTTTTGCATCCCTTTCTGAAGAAGAACCTCCTCAAGACCCTTTATCAGATCAACATATCCCCTCATCCCTCTCCGCCCTCCCCGGACACTACTTCAACAAGAATCACAAGAAGCTTATCAAAGGATCTAGGAACATCTGGTGAGATTCCAAAAAAACATGGGCCAGGAAGGAAGTCGGCAAAACAGCAAAGAGAAGAAAGTGCGCAGAAGGATATAGCAATGGGATCACAGACACCGATTGAAACCTACATTCTAGGAATCTCGGACAAGGAAAACAATATCAAAGGCAAAGAGAGGCGAGCACCTCTGCACACCACTGGTAAATCATGATGAAAGTGCTGTCTTGGAACAGCAGGGGATTAGGGCACCCCTCCAAAAAAGCTGCCCTCAAGGAGTTAATTCAAAGTGAAAAGCCTGATATCTTACTCATCCAAGAGACAAAATTAGAACAGTCCGAAATCAGCAGATTCATTGGCCAACAAAAACAGTATGGTGGCTGCACCAGTGAAGCAAGAGGAGCTTCAGGAGGTATTTTAACAATGTGGAATACAAGCAAATGGAGCTGTAGCCTCGTCAAAACACAACAACATTGGATAAGTGTTAAATTGGAAATCAAGGACAATGGCACTGAAGTAAAAATCTACAACATCTACTCTCCTAACCACTACAGGGAAAAAGAAGTTTGTTGGACTACCTTAGAGGAAGATTTAGAAGAAGACAATGGTAACAACCTCATCCTAGCAGGGGACCTAAATCTGGTCATGCACTCAAATGAAAAAAGAGGAGGGAACTTCGGCATTGATCATTTCCGAAACCGGCTGGATCACATCATGCAAGAAAAGGACTTGGTCGATTTAAAGCCCAAGAATCGCAAATATACTTGGAGCAATAGGCGGTTGGGAGCAGGTAACATTATGGAAAGACTTGACCGCTTCCTTGTTAACATCGCCTTTCTGTCCTCATTCTCCAACGGGCAGTCAGACATCCTCAATACTTCCGCCTCGGACCACTACCCCATTACTCTTACCTTGCAAAGCCAAAGTCACCTCGGCCCCCTCCCTTTCAAATACTCCACCCTTTGGAACCAAATTCCAGCAGCCCGCGATATAGTTAAGCAAGCTTGGTCTCAGCACGTGGAGGGCTCCCCAACTTTCATTTGGGAAACAAAATTGAAGCAAACTAGGCAGGCTCTCAAGACTTGGGCAAAGATCAACTACAAGGAACCCGAGGTTTTAAAAAAGGATATCAAACAAAACCTCGAAAAAATACAGCAAAGTATTGAAGCGGAAGGACTCACTCAGCAAGCAAGACAAGAAGAGATCAGATTGTATGCAGAGCTGCGCCAAACAGCTAGAGATGAGGAGATCAAATGGAGGCTAAAATCTAGGCAGACCTGGCTGCGTGATGGTGTCAAAAACACCTCTTATTTCCATAAACAAGCCACAATCAGGAAGGCAAGAAACACAGTTAACGCAATCAGAGATAGTGAAGGGATCAATCATGAAACCCAAGACTCCATAAAAGCTGCTGCAACCACCCATTTCAAATCTCTCCTAACAGAGGACAAAAATGAGGAGGATCACTCAAACTTCCTCCAACATATGACCAGAGAAGTTACTCAAGAAATGAATAACAGCCTCACCCAAGAAGTCGAGGAGGATGAAGTCAAAAAGGCTGTCTGGAGTCTCCATCCGGACAAAGCCCCAGGTCCTGACGGGTTCCCAATCAGCTTCTTCAGAGAATATTGGCCAATGATTAAAAAGGACCTTCTCAAGATGATTCGTTGGGTCCTTAGGAAAGGCAAACTAGGGGGCTATACCAACTCAACGTATTTAGCTCTCATCCCAAAAGAGAATAGGCCGACCACCTTCTCTAGATTCCGGCCCATATCCCTTTGCAACTCTGCTTATAAAATAATCACAAAAATATTATCCTCAAGACTCAAGCCTCTTCTTTCTTCCTTAATTTCGGAAAACCAGGGAGGTTTTTTAGCCAACAGGCACATTTCCGATTCCATTCTTTTGGTACAAGAAGCCATCCACTCTAGTCTTAGTCGAAAGGAAAAAGGATTCATCCTTAAACTTGATCTTGCCAACGCCTTCGATAGAGTCAGACACTCCTTCCTTCTTGCTGTTTTGAACAAAATGGGATTCAATACCTCCTTCATCAATATGGTCCAAGCTTGTATCTCTAATCCTTGGATTTCACCTCTGGTGAATGGAAGACCTTGTGCAGCCTTTCAATCCTCCCGAGGCCTCAGACAAGGCTGCCCCCTTTCTCCCTACCTTTTCATCCTCATGGCTGAATCCCTCAGCAAAGCCTTGGACTACAACCGAAGAATAGGCCTAATTACAGGTATCCAATTTGAGCAGGGCACAAAGAATATTAATCATTCTCAATTTGCTGACGATACCCTCCTGATGGGTGGAGCTTCGAACACCATTGCAAGGCGCTTCAAAAAGATCATGGACCAATTCATGGACTACTCTGGAGGAAGAATCAACCAAGTCAAAAGCTGCATCTATGGATGATCCAGGTGGATATTGGTGGCCACCTGCCAAGTCCACCTGGACCCCCACCATTGTCTTTCTCAGCATTTTCAGTTTCCTTAATTGTAGCACAACTTACTATTTTTAGCTGTTTTTCGGGTCCTGAACTTCCGGAGCCGTTTTGAGGCCCTAAACGACGTTTTTTGGGGAATCCGGGGGCAACACGAGTCCATAGTGTTGCCCGTTCCAACAATGATAGTGCTCGGATAGATCTTTCTAATGAGCTATTGTACGCGTCAAACGGAGATCGTATGCCAAAGTTACGACCCCGGGAAGTTGATGTACCAACTTACCCCCAAACGGGGCCCACAGTTTGGCGTTTCATCTCCTAGGGTTAGGTTTTGGAATGTTAAGGGTTTTTCCATTGTTTCTCAACAATAAATAGGCCTTCGAGCCTCATTGTAACACAGTTCAGAGGCATGTAGCCATCACATCTCTTCTCAGAGATAAGCTACCATCGCCCTAGCTAGTTTATTGCCATTTCTGTTTGTAAGCATATTTCAGTATTTTCCATTAATGAAATGAAGTATTATTTCCGCTGCATCTTTGTGTATATGGTTATCTCTGTAATTTGTTGCGTTCCCGTTTAAATCCGGATCAGTGGTATCAGAGCGGTCTGCTTTTTCTCTGTTTTTCTTTGCATGTCCCCAACAAGGTCGGGATATAAGGAGTTAGGGCTTGAACTGGTTGAACCTTTGCAAGACCAGCCTCGCAAATCCCGACGGCCTCCCATGGCGGACGAGAAGAAAGACGAGGGGGCAGGAGATCCCATCAAAATCTTGCTCGAAGAAGCGCTCGAGCGACAACGGAACGCGATGATGGACAGCTTTGCGCAGATCCTTCAGCGGCTACCCAGAAGCGGCGCATCGGCTTCCAGCAGCTCCTCTGGAAACGCCACACCCTTTAAGGTACAAGTTAATTTTGAAATCCCCATATTCGAGGGTCAGATAGACGCCGATGTCGTAGATAAATGGTTAAATCTGCTAGAGGGTTATTTTTCTGTTCATGAATTTTCGAGTCGGGAAAAGATTGTTTTTGCTCTTCTCAAAGCAGCCCCCCACGTCAAGGACTGCTGGGAAACCTACTGCGAGCAGAAGGATGAAAGTACTGGCTCACTATTTTCAGCCGCACCCACCTGGGATTCGTTCCGGGATGCCATCAAGGAGCAGTACTACCCTGTCGGAAGCTATGAGGATGAATACATAAAGTGGACCACGCTGCGGCAGGGAAGGGACCAAGACGTGCCGGAGTTCACCAATCTTTTCCATACCCTTCGCACAAAGTTGGGTATCAAGGATTCGGAGCAACATTTGATACTCAAATACCGTGGCTGCCTGCACAAGTACATCCAGGAAGAAATACAGTTCCTAAACATCCCCTCGCTCGGCGCAGCATACCGGTATGCCGTCAAGGTCGAGCAGAAGTTTAAACAAAAGAAGCGAGACTTTGGATCTGCGAATCCAAAGCAGGGGAAAGGTGCCCCTAAACCACAGAACAAAGGACAAAGCCAAGGCGGGACAGCCCAAGACAACCAGCCGAAGCTGCAAGCAAAGAGCAATGCCGCGAAGCCGAGAAAGGACACTGGAAAATGGTGCGAGTTCCATAAGAGCTCCACTCACAACACAAGTGAGTGTCGGGCCAAGCAGTCACTGGTGGCTGAGCTAAAGGTTTCAGAATCAGATGCATGTTCCGACTCTGAGTCAGAACCCGATAAGGGGTATGAAAAAGGGAAGCAGATCATTGATGCGGATCCCAGCGCCACTGTTGCTACTGCAAAGATCCAGAAAAATGAACCCGAAGATCCAGAGGAGGAGGAGCGTCTCTTCCACTCCCAGATGTGGGTAAAGGGCTCCCCGATACAGTTCATTGTTGATAGCGGGAGTCAAAAGAACCTCATTTCGGCAGAGGTCGTGAAGCGGTTGGGCTTACCGACCACAGCACATCCACAACCATACACCATTGGGTGGCTTCACCAAGGGCGAGATCTTCGCGTGAGCCAACAGTGTCGCCTTCCATACAACATCAAGCCCTTCACGGATGAGGTATTGTGTGACATTGCTCCCCTTGAAGTTTGTGATGTATTACTAGGACAACCATACTTGTGGAAGCGACATGCTGTGTATGAATCAAGGCCCCGTGCTGTTATTATTACATTGGGAAATAAGTTGTTCAGGATACCAGAGGTAGCACCACCTGCCGCCATCTCTTTGATTACTGCAAAACAATGCAGTAAGATCATTTCCAAAACCAGGAAATTTGTTTTCCTGATGATACGCCCTCAAGGGAAGAAGAAGACAGTGGCCGCGGCCTCCAAACGGGGTCCCTCTGCACGGCAGCTACAGATGGACAAGATTGTGGAGGAGTACGAAGACATCTTCACCTCCCCGGCAGGGGTTCCTCTGCACTGTCAAGTCAAGCACTCCATCGATCTGACCCCAGGTGCGCCGCTACCCAATGGACCAATTTATCGGCGCTCCGTTCTGGAGAACAATGAAATCAAGAGGCAGATTCAGGAGCTCCTGCAGAAAGGTCACATCCGTCCGAGTTCTTCGCCCTGTGGGAGCCCGATAGTGTTGGTACAGAAGAAGGATGGGACGTGGAGACTCTGTATTGACTATCGGGCGCTGAACAAGATCACTGTCCGTAATAGGTACCCGATCCCGCGGATTGATGACCTCCTAGACCAACTAAAGGGGGCGAAATATTTCAGCAAGATCGATCTGAAGTCAGGATATCACCAGGTACCAATTGAACCCTCAGATGTGTGGAAGACTGCCTTCAAATCCAAGGAGGGCCTCTTCGAATGGTTGGTCATGCCTTTCGGATTGACGAATGCTCCTGCAACCTTTATGAGGCTAATGGATGACATCTTGCGGCCATTCACCAACTCCTTTGTAGTAGTATACTTGGATGACATTCTGATCTTCAGCCAGAGTTGGGAAGAGCACCTCCACCACATCCGACAGGTTCTCCAAACACTGCGGCAACACAAGCTATGTGCCAATTTGGAGAAATGCACTTTTGGCATGACCGAGGTTCAGTATCTGGGATACATCATTGATGAACAGGGGGTGCATGTCGATCCAGCCAAGGTCCAAGTCATTCGGGATTGGCCCTCTCCAACCACTCTAACAGAGCTCCGCAGCTTTCTAGGTCTTGCCAACTTCTACCGCAGGTTTGTGTTGGGATTTTCTCATATTTCTTGGCCCTTGAGTCAAGTCACCAAGGGCGGGGCGAAAGCAAAATTCTTTTGGTCTGAATCTCAACAGAAGGCATTCAGGGAGTTGAAGGATCGCCTCTGCACGGCACCAGTGCTCGCGTTACCAGATTTACAACAACCATTTGAGGTCGAGACAGATGCCTCTGACTATGCTATTGGGGCAGTCCTTACTCAACATGGACATCCAGTGGCATATCACAGTGAAACACTTTCAGACACAGTCCGGAAGTACCCCAATTATGATAAAGAGATGTATTCCATTGTACAGGCCTGCCGACAATGGAAGCATTACATTTTGGGGAAGGAAACGGTCATCCACACAGACCACCGACCTCTGCAGTTCATACAGACCCAAGGGAAATTGCAGAATGATCGCCATCAGAAGTGGTCTACATACCTGCAACAGTTTCACTTGAATATCAAGTATAAAAAGGGCAGCACCAATAATGTTGCAGATTGCCTCAGTCGACCACCGATCATGGCGCTAACCACCGTGCTCAACTCTTGCGGGCACGAGACTTCTGATTGGCCACTTCTCTACAAAAGCGACCCAGAATTTGGCCACACATACCAGACACTCTTGGAGGGTCGGCAGGTTGCAGATTTTCACCTCCAGGATGCCCTATTATGCCACCTCGGTCACCTCTGTGTTCCTTCAAGCGAGCGTGCCAAGATGATTTGGGAAGCACACTACAGTCGGGCTGCTGGGCATTTCGGGGTCGAGAAAACAGTGGCAGTACTGCAAAACTATTTCTATTGGCCGAATCTTCGACAGGATGTTGGGAAGTACATCCGATCATGTACTGCCTGTGCCATTGCCAAACCGACCATTAAGAAGCAAGGCCTCTATACCCCGTTGCCTACCCCTAGTCGACCTTGGGAATCCATCTCCATGGATTACATGTCAGGCCTTCCTTCCACTAAGCATGGAAATGACTGTGTTTTTGTGGTCGTCGACAGGTTCTCAAAGATGGCCATTATGATGGCCTGCAAGAAGAATATCACAGCAGAAGCCACTGCTAAACTCTTCTTTGAACGAGTGTGGGTGCACTTTGGGATCCCACAGTCTATCATCTCAGATCGGGACAGTCGGTTTCTCAGCACCTTTTGGTCCAGTCTCTGGTCAATGCTGGACACCAAACTCACGAAGTCCACAGCCTTCCATCCTCAAACTGATGGCCAGACAGAGGTTGTCAATAGGATGATTGTGCACATTCTGCGCATGTATAACTCAAAGCATCCACGCACATGGGACGAGAGCCTCCCCTATGTTCAGCACAGCTACAACCGAGCTCTTCACAGCTCCACTGGCCATAGCCCTTTTCAGGTGGGTTTGGGATTCCAGCCACTATGCCCCATTGATGTGGCCATGCCACTTGCAGCTACTCACATGAATTCAGCTCATGTCCAGTCCGAAACAGATAAGGCCACCAGCTTCATTGAGCGCATCCAACATATTCGCCAGCAGGTCCATGACATTCTTGAGAAATCAAATGCCAAGTACAAGCAGCGACATGATCAACATCGGGTGCCACACAAGTTTCAGGTGGGCGACAAAGTCTGGTTGCATTTGCAAAAGGAACGCCTTACTGGAGCCTATCGGAAATTGAGACCACTCCGATATGGTCCTTACACCATTACTAAGGCTATGGGAGACAATGCATTTGAGCTCAGCATTCCCCCATTCCTTGGCCTGCACCCAGTATTCAATGTGGACCGCCTTCGGCCATACTTTCCACCATTGCTAGACACATCCGACATTGCAGAACAGCTCAAACCCACAGAATTAAATCCAGATTGCATGGAACAAGCTGCAACTGATCGGATCATGGACACACAGATCAAGAACACTCGCCAACAGAATATCCAACTGTATCGAGTTGTCAAAGCGGGCCAACTCCTTCAGCAGGGCAAGTGGCTCACCAGGGAACAAGTTCAGCAGAAGTTTCCTCATCTCATGGAGGAGCTCAACGCAATGGGGACCATTGCTTCCTAAGGGGGGAGGAATGATCCAGGTGGATATTGGTGGCCACCTGCCAAGTCCACCTGGACCCCCACCATTGTCTTTCTCAGCATTTTCAGTTTCCTTAATTGTAGCACAACTTACTATTTTTAGCAGTTTTTCGGGTCCTGAACTTCCGGAGCCGTTTTGAGGCCCTAAACGACGTTTTTTTGGGAATCCGGGGGCAACACGAGTCCATAGTGTTGCCCGTTCCAACAATGATAGTGCTCGGATAGATCTTTCTAATGAGCTATTGTACGCGTCAAACGGAGATCGTATGCCAAAGTTACGACCCCGGGAAGTTGATGTACCAACTTACCCCCAAACGGGGCCCACAGTTTGGCGTTTCATCTCCTAGGGTTAGGTTTTGGAATGTTAAGGGTTTTCCATTGTTTCTCAACAATAAATAGGCCTTCGAGCCTCATTGTAACACAGTTCAGAGGCATGTAGCCATCACATCTCTTCTCAGAGATAAGCTACCATCGCCCTAGCTAGTTTATTCCATTTCTGTTTGTAAGCATATTTCAGTATTTTCCATTAATGAAATGAAGTATTATTTCCGCTGCATCTTTGTGTATATGGTTATCTCTGTAATTTGTTGCGTTCCTGTTTAAATCCGGATCAGTGGTATCAGAGCGGTCTGCTTTTTCTCTGTTTTTCTTTGCATGTCCCCAACAAGGTCGGGATATAAGGAGTTAGGGCTTGAACTGGTTGAACCTTTGCAAGACCAGCCTCGCAAATCCCGACGGCTCCCATGGCGGACGAGAAGAAAGACGAGGGGGCAGGAGATCCCATCAAAATCTTGCTCGAAGAAGCGCTCGAGCGACAACGGAACGCGATGATGGACAACTTTGCGCAGATCCTTCAGCGGCTACCCAGAAGCGGCGCATCGGCTTCCAGCAGCTCCTCTGGAAACGCCACACCCTTTAAGGTACAAGTTAATTTTGAAATCCCCATATTCGAGGGTCAGATAGACGCCGATGCCGTAGATAAATGGTTAAATCTGCTAGAGGGTTATTTTTCTGTTCATGAATTTTCGAGTCGGGAAAAGATTGTTTTTGCTCTTCTCAAAGCAGCCCCCCACGTCAAGGACTGGTGGGAAACCTACTGCGAGCAGAAGGATGAAAGTACTGGCTCACTATTTTCAGCCGCACCCACCTGGGATTCGTTCCGGGATGCCATCAAGGAGCAGTACTACCCTGTCGGAAGCTATGAGGATGAATACATAAAGTGGACCACGCTGCGGCAGGGAAGGGACCAAGACGTGCCGGAGTTCACCAATCTTTTCCATACCCTTCGCACAAAGTTGGGTATCAAGGATTCGGAGCAACATTTGATACTCAAATACCGTGGCTGCCTGCACAAGTACATCAGGAAGAAATACAGTTCCTAAACATCCCCTCGCTCGGCGCAGCATACCGGTATGCCGTCAAGGTCGAGCAGAAGTTTAAACAAAAGAAGCGAGACTTTGGATCTGCGAATCCAAAGCAGGGGAAAGGTGCCCCTAAACCACAGAACAAAGGACAAAGCCAAGGCGGGACAGCCCAAGACAACCAGCCGAAGCTGCAAGCAAAGAGCAACGCCGCGAAGCCGAGAAAGGACACTGGAAAATGGTGCGAGTTCCATAAGAGCTCCACTCACAACACAAGTGAGTGTCGGGCCAAGCAGTCACTGGTGGCTGAGCTAAAGGTTTCAGAATCAGATGCATGTTCCGACTCTGAGTCAGAACCCGATAAGGGGTATGAAAAAGGGAAGCAGATCATTGATGCGGATCCCAGCGCCACTGTTGCTACCGCAAAGATCCAGAAAAATGAACCCGAAGATCCAGAGGAGGAGGAGCGTCTCTTCCACTCCCAGATGTGGGTAAAGGGCTCCCCGATACAGTTCATTGTTGATAGCGGGAGTCAAAAGAACCTCATTTCGGCAGAGGTCGTGAAGCGGTTGGGCTTACCGACCACAGCACATCCACAACCATACACCATTGGGTGGCTTCACCAAGGGCGAGATCTTCGCGTGAGCCAGCAGTGTCGCCTTCCATACAACATCAAGCCCTTCACGGATGAGGTATTGTGTGACATTGCTCCCTTGAAGTTTGTGATGTATTACTAGGACAACCATACTTGTGGAAGCGACATGCTGTGTATGAATCAAGGCCTCGTGCTGTTATTATTACATTGGGAAATAAGTTGTTCAGGATACCAGAGGTAGCACCACCTGCCGCCATCTCTTTGATTACTGCAAAACAATGCAGTAAGATCATTTCCAAAACCAGGAAATTTGTTTTCCTGATGATACGCCCTCAAGGGAGAAGAGAAGACAGTGGCCGCGGCCTCCAAACGGGTCCCTCTGCACGGCAGCTACAGATGGACAAGATTGTGGAGGAGTACGAAGACATCTTCACCTCCCCGGCAGGGGTTCCTCTGCACTGTCAAGTCAAGCACTCCATCGATCTGACCCCAGGTGTGCCGCTACCCAATGGACCAATTTATCGGCGCTCCGTTCTGGAGAACAATGAAATCAAGAGGCAGATTCAGGAGCTCCTGCAGAAAGGTCACATCCGTCCGAGTTCTTCGCCCTGTGGGAGCCCGATAGTGTTGGTACAGAAGAAGGATGGGACGTGGAGACTCTGTATTGACTATCAGGCGCTGAACAAGATCACTGTCCGTAATAGGTACCCGATCCCGCGGATTGATGACCTCCTAGACCAACTAAAGGGGGCGAAATATTTCAGCAAGATCGATCTGAAGTCAGGATATCACCAGGTACCAATTGAACCCTCAGATGTGTGGAAGACTGCCTTCAAATCCAAGGAGGGCCTCTTCGAATGGTTGGTCATGCCTTTCGGATTGACGAATGCTCCTGCAACCTTATGAGGCTAATGGATGACATCTTGCGGCCATTCACCAACTCCTTTGTAGTAGTATACTTGGATGACATTCTGATCTTCAGCCAGAGTTGGGAAGAGCACCTCCACCACATCCGACAGGTTCTCCAAACACTGCGGCAACACAAGCTATGTGCCAATTTGGAGAAATGCACTTTTGGCATGACCGAGGTTCAGTATCTGGGATACATCATTGATGAACAGGGGGTGGCATGTCGATCCAGCCAAGTCCAAGTCATTCGGGATTGGCCCTCTCCAACCACTCTAACAGAGCTCCGCAGCTTTCTAGGTCTTGCCAACTTCTACCGCAGGTTTGTGTTGGGATTTTCTCATATTTCTTGGCCCTTGAGTCAAGTCACCAAGGGCGGGGCGAAGCAAAATTCTTTTGGTCTGAATCTCAACAGAAGGCATTCAGGGAGTTGAAGGATCGCCTCTGCACGGCACCAGTGCTCGCGTTACCAGATTTACAACAACCATTTGAGGTCGAGACAGATGCCTCTGACTATGCTATTGGGGCAGTCCTTACTCAACATGGACATCCAGTGGCATATCACAGTGAAACACTTTCAGACACAGTCCGGAAGTACCCCACTTATGATAAAGAGATGTATTCCATTGTACAGCCTGCCGACAATGGAAGCATTACATTTTGGGGAAGGAAACGGTCATCCGCACAGACCACCGACCTCTGCAGTTCATACAGACCCAAGGGAAATTGCAGAATGATCGCCATCAGAAGTGGTCTACATACCTGCAACAGTTTCACTGAATATCAAGTATAAAAAGGGCAGCACCAATAATGTTGCAGATTGCCTCAGTCGACCACCGATCATGGCGCTAACCACCGTGCTCAACTCTTGCGGGCACGAGACTTCTGATTGGCCACTTCTCTACAAAAGCGACCCAGAATTCGGCCACACATACCAGACACTCTTGGAGGGTCGGCAGGTTGCAGATTTTCACCTCCAGGATGCCCTATTATGCCACCTCGGTCACCTCTGTGTTCCTTCAAGCGAGCGTGCCAAGATGATTTGGGAAGCACACTACAGTCGGGCTGCTGGGCATTTCGGGGTCGAGAAAACAGTGGCAGTACTGCAAACTATTTCTATGGCCGAATCTTCGACAGGATGTTGGGAAGTACATCCGATCATGTACTGCCTGTGCCATTGCCAAACCGACCATTAAGAAGCAAGGCCTCTATACCCCGTTGCCTACCCCTAGTCGACCTTGGGAATCCATCTCCATGGATTACATGTCAGGCCTTCCTTCCACTAAGCATGGAAATGACTGTGTTTTTGTGGTCGTCGACAGGTTCTCAAAGATGGCCATTATGATGGCCTGCAAGAAGAATATCACAGCAGAAGCCACTGCTAAACTCTTCTTTGAACGAGTGTGGGTGCACTTTGGGATCCCACAGTCTATCATCTCAGATCGGGACAGTCGGTTTCTCAGCACTTTTGGTCCAGTCTCTGGTCAATGCTGGACACCAAACTCACGAAGTCCACAGCCTTCCATCCTCAAACTGATGGCCAGACAGAGGTTGTCAATAGGATGATTGTGCACATTCTGCGCATGTATAACTCAAAGCATCCACGCACATGGGACGAGAGCCTCCCCTATGTTCAGCACAGCTACAACTGAGCTCTTCACAGCTCCACTGGCCATAGCCCTTTTCAGGTGGGTTTGGGATTCCAGCCACTATGCCCCATTGATGTGGCCAATGCCACTTGCAGCTACTCACATGAATTCAGCTCATGTCCAGTCCGAAACAGATAAGGCCACCAGCTTCATTGAGCGCATCCAACATATTCGCCAGCAGGTCCATGACATTCTTGAGAAATCAAATGCCAAGTACAAGCAGCGACATGATCAACATCGGGTGCCACACAAGTTTCAGGTGGGCGACAAAGTCTGGTTGCATTTGCAAAAGGAACGCCTTACTGGAGCCTATCGGAAATTGAGACCACTCCGATATGGTCCTTACACCATTACTAAGGCTATGGGAGACAATGCATTTGAGCTCAGCATCCCCCATTCCTTGGCCTGCACCCAGTATTTAATGTGGACCGCCTTCGGCCATACTTTCCACCATTGCTAGACACATCCGACATTGCAGAACAGCTCAAACCCACAGAATTAAATCCAGATTGCATGGAACAAGCTGCAACTGATCGGATCATGGACACACAGATCAAGAACACTCGCCAACAGAATATCCAACTGTATCGAGTTGTCAAAGCGGCCAACTCCTTCAGCAGGGCAAGTGGCTCACCAGGGAACAAGTTCAGCAGAGTTTCCTCATCTCATGGAGGAACTCAACGCAATGGGGACCATTGCTTCCTAAGGGGGGAGGAATGATCCAGGTGGATATTGGTGGCCACCTGCCAAGTCCACCTGGACCCCCACCATTGTCTTTTCTCAGCATTTTCAGTTTCCTTAATTGTAGCACAACTTACTATTTTTAGCAGTTTTTCGGGTCCTGAACTTCCGGAGCCGTTTTGAGGCCCTAAACGACGTTTTTTTGGGGAATCCGGGGGGGCAACACGCGTCATGTGTTGCCCGTTCCAACAATGATAGTGCTCGGATAGATCTTTCTAATGAGCTATTGTACGCGTCAAAGGAGATCATATGCCAAAGTTACGACCCCGGGAAGTTGATGTACCAACTTACCCCCAAACGGGGCCCACAGTTTGGCGTTTCATCTCCTAGGGTTAGGTTTTGGAATGTTAAGGGTTTTCCATTGTTTCTCAACAATAAATAGGCCTTCGAGCCTCATTGTAACACAGTTCAGAGGCATGTAGCCATCACATCTCTTCTCAGAGATAAGCCTACCATCGCCCTAGCTAGTATTTATTGCCATTTCTGTTTGTAAGCATATTTCAGAATTTTCCATTAATGAAATGAAGTATTATTTCCGCTGCATCTTTGGTATATGGTTATCTCTGTAATTTGTTGCGTTCCTGTTTAAATACGGATCAGTGGTTCAGAGCGGTCTGGCTTTTCACTCTGTTTTCTTTTTGCATGTCCCAAAGGACGGATATAAGGAGTTAGGGCTTGAACTGGTGAACCTTTGCAATGACCAGCCTCGCTAAATCCGACGGCCTCCTTGGCGGACGAGAAGAAAGACGAGGGGCAGGAT